>JARYGA010028515.1:0-47343 GCA_030545235.1 Helianthus tuberosus
TTATCACTCACAAGCTTGGAATTGATAAATCGTTTAAGCCTGTGCAACAAAAAAGAAGGAAGTTTGCTCCTGAGCGGAACATGATTATCCAGGAGGAAGTTGAAAGATTATTAAAATCCAGAATGATCAGAGAAGTCAAGTTTCCAAGATGGCTAGCAAACGTAGTTGTGGTACAGAAGAAAAACGGGAAATGGAGAGTCTGTGTAGACTACACAGACTTGAACAAAGCTTGTCCTAAAGACCCATTTCCTCTTCCCCACATTGATGCAATGGTAGATGCCACTGCCGGGCATGAAATGCTAACCTTCATGGACGCATCCTCAGGATTTCAACAGATCCAAATGGAGCCTTCTGACCAGGAGGATACCGCCTTCATGACACCAACAGGTATTTATTGTTATACAGCTATGCCTTTTGGTTTGAAAAATTCAGGTGCAACATACCAGAGATTGGTAAACATGATGTTCAAAGACAAACTGGGGGACACCATGGAAGTGTACATTGACGATATGGTGGTAAAATCAAAGAAAGCTCAGGATCACCTCCAGGATATTAAAGGAACATTTGATATCCTGGATCAATACAACATGAAGCTGAATCCTGCTAAATGCCATTTCGGAGTGGGAGCAGGAAAGTTTCTTGGATATATGGTGACAAAAAGGGGGATAGAAGCAAGCCCAGAGCAGATCAAAGCTATCCTGGACATAAAATCACCCTCAAATATGAAGGACGTACAAAGATTGACAGGCCGAGTAGCAGCCCTAAACAGGTTTATCTCAAGATCCTCAGAGAAATGCAAAGACTTTTATGATATCCTGAAGAAGAACAAAAAATTCGAATGGGGGGAGAAGCATGAAGCAGCCCTGCAGGATTTGAAACGATATCTCACAACCGCACCTCTATTGATGAAGCCTGAAAATGGTGAACCACTATCCCTGTACCTTGCTGTATCAGGGAATGCTGTAAGTGCCGTTCTTATAAAAGACCATGAAGGTCAGCAATATCCTGTTTATTATGTTAGTAAAAGTTTGTTAGATGCTGAAACTAGGTATTCTTATTTAGAAAAATTGATACTAGCATTAGTCATGGCATAAACGAAACTTAGGCATTATTTCGAGACACATAGGATACATGTTAAAACAAATTATCCTGTCAAAAATGTGCTTAGGAAACCAGAGATGTCAGGCAGGATGGCCAAGTGGTCAGTAAAGTTAAGTGCTTATGATTTAGTATATGAACCTAGAAATGCCATAAAGTCTCAGGCTTTAGCTGACTTTGTGGCTGATTTCAGTAGTGACATTCAGGACGAGGTAGACCTAGAAACAGTTAGGAGAATCCTCAGGATCCTGGACATTATATACTGACGGTGCATCTAATGTAAGAGGAGTAGGATTGGGAATACTACTAAAATCGCCACAGGGGGACATATTACCCCAGGCTATTAGGTGTGAATTTCCTGCTACTAATAATGAAGCAGAGTATGAGGCTTTAATTGCAGGATTAGAGTTGGCTAAGAGCATGAGTATCAAAAATTTGCAAGTATATGTGGACTCTTTGTTAATTACTAACCATTTTAATGGATCCTATGTAGTTAAGGGAGAGAAATTAATCGAATATCTCGATATTCTCAAAAAATTAGCAGGATATTTCGATGTTTTTATACTTGAACAGGTACCAAGGGAAGATAATGCTGAAGCAGATGCCTTAGCAAATCTGGGATCATCGATCAGGATACCTGAAGGGACACAAATACCGGTATTACATGTCTTATATCCTGCAACGAATCCTCAGGATAAAGAAGTAGCTGGTATTCAGGATCCTGGGGCAGAACATCCTGAAGAGGATCCTAAATCCTAGACGGCTTTCCAAAATACTACTAATCCTGGGGCAGACAATTATCTTGTTTGAGATTGGGTGTTAAGAAAGGCTTTCCAAAATACTACTAATCCTGCCGATGGCAAGTTAGCTCCAAAATGGGAAGGACCATATGAAGTTGAATCAGAAGCAGGGAAAGGAGCATATAGACTCAAGAATATGGAGGGGGATATGCTACCGAGATCTTGGAATGCTATACACCTTAAGCTCTATTTCAAGTGAGTTTAGAATTCAATTTCTAACTCAGAATGGTATGAATTCTATCTTGTTTAAATATGTTTTTGTTTAATTTATTCTTTGAAACTCAATACTGACTTAAGCATCGGAGGGGTGTTAGCCAAGCTAACACCCACCTTAGTTTACAATTGTTTTGCAAGATATGTTTCAGGATATAGCTCCAGGATATGTACTCAGGATAACTCGGAAGATTAGAGGATTGGCCCCCTCTCTCACGTTTAAGGGATACTGATCCCTTCACAGGTTTAAAGGTATTCACCTTTCTTCCGAATTGGGTTTAAACACCCCGCCTGGAGCGCAAGTTATTCAGGGATAGTTCAAGGTGGCGGGACCAGTCCATGTAAAAGTGGCTGACAATTTCGTTACTGTTGGCTATATCCTGAATCCTAAAGGTATATGAGGATTGATCACCCTCTCTCACGAAAGGGTATTTTCATACTCTCTAAGGTTTAAAGGTTTTCACCTTTCTAAGTCTTGGAGTTTATACACTCCCGCCTGTAGCGCATGAAAAGTTGGGATTTTCCCCAGGATACAAAGGATTTATCTCCAGTACATCCTTGGGTTTTACCCTTAGGACGTAAAAAATTGCTTATGCAATGGAAACTGACATTAAGTAGACTTCTAAGATACTCGAAGACGTTGTATACAGGGGACATTCCCACCAAGGTGGTGGTGTAAAGCTAAAAGGATGAAGTTTGCAACTAATGCACTAAGTACCTTGCACAGGGGACATCTTCATTGGAAGAGTTGCAAAGGGATCGAAGTTTGGTAATAGGTTTATATCCTATTTCTGGTATGATCTTTCCTTTATAAGCCCCATTTAAGTTTTTAGTGACATTATGTTAAGTATCCTGATATATATCCTCAAAGTCCTTTTAAGGATATTTGATTAGGGTGTTTGAAACCAGTATTAGTTTGGAACTCTGATTATTTAAATATTTTCAAAACTTGGTTTTGAAAAGATAGACTATTTTTTACTTTCTAAAGAAATTTTTACAAAGTTGAAAGAACGTTTGGAAGATCTATCTAATAAAAGGCTTTTGCAGAATGTTGCTGAGCATACTGATCAGGATATTTTATAAGATAACAATAGAAAATCTTTACAAAGCTAAGAATCACACCAAGTAATGCAAGGTAACAAAAAATAAGTCAAAAGATGAAATTATTCTTAGAGCAATCAGTACTGGTTGATAACCGAAGGTTTCATCCTGAAACCCAGGACCCATCCACCTTCGACTATCAAATTGTTTAGAGACAGAAATGAAAATTGTTCATAAAAATATAAAATTGTTCGAATGACTTAAAGAAAATAAGCTCTAGAGGGTAGTGCCTTCTTGGTCCATAGTGGTTTCAGCAACATCCATCTTGGGATCCGCCTTAGCATCCTTCTCAGCATCGGTTGCCTTTTCGACTACTTTAGAAGGTTCATCGGCAATTGATTTGGAAGAGGTGCCGCCAAGATTCTTCAGCTTAGTCTCCCAAGCACCAACGTCCCAAGAAGGGCATTCGAAGCCTAATGTTTTGGCTTCATGAGCCATCTTCAACCTAGCCTGCAGAAGAGAAATGACGACGGAACTTTTGAGGCTTTCTCGGTAACTGACCATATCCCGTTCGTACTGCACATGGGCAGCTTCCAGATCGGCCTGGGCTTGAAGAGTAGCTTTGTTGAGAGCAACTTGGTGTTCTTGGGTCATAGCTTTGTATTTCTCCTCGTAATGACGAGATTTAGCGGCTGCAATCATACCTTGGTCAGAGATTGTGATCTCTGCTTCCTTTAACTTAGATTCAAGTGTTTTGTTAAGCTTGCAGGATTCTTGGTGTAAATGAACTAAACGCTCAAGACCCTACAAAGGTAAGAGGACAGGGGTTAGCATTGTTAAATCTTTGAAAATAATCTAAGTTGCAGGATATGGTATGAGGATACTAACCTGGTTAAGAAAAGAAGTCATAAACCCGCTGGCTTCAATGAACCCGTGCTTCTCATAAGGAAAGGTGTCAGAAATGACAGGGGAATCGGGTTCTTTCCTTTTGCGGGAACTTGAACTCCGGGGCTTGGTAGCCGGTGAAGGTTTAGGAATGATGATAGCTTTGGAGCTGCTGGGCTTGGATGTAGCAGTGGTTTTGGGGCTAGGTTCTTTCTTGACCTGGATCTGGTCAGAATAGCTATCCAATTCATCAAGGTCAAAGACTTCAGGGATTTTAGCTGGTGCTGCGTAAAGGGAAAAGCTTTACTCTTTATTTTATCATTATATTGTTTTGACTAATTATTTTGAAAGAAATTCTTACCAGACATCTCGGATGATGAGTACTGACTTGAACTCGGGACGTGTGTGGTGAAAGTCCTGTCTATTGCAGGTAACCGGTAAACGGTATTGATTCTCTCTTCTGACTCAGCGGTAGGGGGAGCAACTTCCTTGAAGTTCACTGCATAAAGATCAAAAAAGAAGAATATTAATAAAAGATAACAATCAAATAGTCTATGAGGATATTTATGATCCTACCGGTGGTTAACCACTCCACCGGAAGGTTAGCACCCTCAGCAATGGAATCTCGTTTGACAAAGAAGAATTTGCGTTGCCATCCGTCTTCGTTTTTGGTGGCTTTGAGAATCAGGGGTTTACTGGAGGTCGAGAAGAGTAAGAACCGGCTAGAGCCATGGGATCGGAGGCGGTAAGCAATAGGTAAATCCTCGATGCGGAGGTCAGAGCAATGGAGGTTTTTGATTTGGTTGAGTACAATTAGTACTCTCCAAACCATGGGCATGGTTTGAGCAAAAGAGATGCCAGTAATACGAAAGAATTGCATCATGAATTCAGGAAAAGGGTATCGAAGACCTAATGAAAAAGGATATGCTGGAAAACAGATCCATTCGGTAGAAGAAACGTCCGATCGGATTGACCGATCAAATGGCCTAAAGACCGTGCTGTCGGGAAAAGCGCCGGAGGCTCTTAAAACTGCAATGTCTGCGTTGTCAAAAGCGCAGATCTCCTTTTCGGGATTTTTAAGAAGATTCTGCTGGGTGAAGGTCTCGGCGTCCATTGCAAGCAAGATGAAGTAAATTGACAGGAAGAAAGTCAGAAATGGAGTATTACCTGAAGGTTCTGTTGAAGATATCTGCTTTTCAAACAAGAAAAGAGAAGATATATGGGCATCGTGGATCTCCATTGAGTAAAAAACGCGTTGGAAGTTACGATGTGATCTTGACCGTCGCTTCGTTTTAAATGCCTTGAGTTATGGGATAAGATTTTTGAAATATATCCGTTGGATTGGTACACCAACTGATATATTTGGGGACAATTGTTAGGGGCCATTTTCTTAACATACGTATCCTGACCAATATCCTGCCTTTGTTTGTTTATTTGTGACCAGGATGCTGGAAGAGGATATTGCTAACATCTTGGGCGATATCCTGAGGCTTATTGAATTAACCACGTGCAGGTTAAAGGCTGAGACTTGCTAACGGTCAAGAGGACTTCTTCTCCTCAAGACTCGGACGAATTTGTTGAGAGAGAGACGTTGAGCCCGAAAGACCAGGTCTACAACGTTCGAAGAAGGAATATTCGGTGGATCCCACAAGTTTAGGATAGTTTGTTATTTTATCTTAACTATAAATAGATGGGGACGGATCAGCTTAGAACACACAATTTTTCACTAACACTCTCATACACTTACACTCTCTAGCTCATTGCAAACACCACACTTGTATTCAAGTTTCGTTGTAACACTTAGTCGATCCGTACCACATCCTGCACTGTATTCTGATTTTTGAAGCAATTGAAGAACAAGGCAGCTGCGATTGTCAGCTCCCGAGGTTTTATGTCGGCGATCTATATTGATCAAGGGCTTTCCTCGTACAACTCGTGTCGTTTACTTTACTTTTTCTCATTGTTTGATCATAGATACAGCTCTACATCCTGAGCCGTATCCTGAAACTGTTTTTATAAATCAACTTGATTAACATATTTTCGACACTCATTTCTAGCACACTACCTCACTTAACTAATTTGATCACTTAATTACTTCGGTAATTTTTGACCAAAACAATGCTGATGCGGGAATATCAAGTGTCGACTCAATTAAGTAATGAAATAAATCCACATTTAGTGTTCATTAATGTTATGGGTGAAATTCTGAGCCCATATCCTGGAAAATATCTTGATCTATATCTTATTTATGTAGTATCTGTTTACATCCGGGATGCTGGTTCAGGATATTGGTAACATCCTGAACGGTATCCTCGGGATTGCTAATGGATTATGTGCAGGTACGTGTGTTAGAAGCTAGCAACGTTCATGAAGACTTATTCCGCGGAAGACTCGGTCCAAGCCGTTTAAAGAAAGACGTTGAAACCTTATTACTCGGTCTACAACGTTCGTGGTGGAATATTCGGAGCATCCCATATTTATAGGAATATTTGTTTGTATTTCGTTACTATAAATAGGAGGAACACCAGATCAAATAGGACACAACAATCTCACTGCAATCACACTCACTACACTCTAACACTTGTTCTCTTGCAATTTATACTCTCACACGAATTCATTGTAACACTTAGCGATCTGGTTGATATCCTGCACTGTATCCTGAAGTTTAAAGCAATAAGAAGAACAAGGCAGCTGCGATTGTCAGCTCCCGAGGTTTTATGCCGGCGATCTAGATTGATCAAGGGCTTTCCTCGTACATCTCGTGTCGTTTCCTTTACTTTTTGTTTATTATTTGCTCACTGTTTGATCGCAGATATAGCTCAATATCCTGAGCCGTATCCTGAATACTGATTTTCTAAATAACACAACAAGCATATTTTCTATAAATTTTCTAGCACACTACCTCACATTACTAATTTGATCACTAAATTGCTTCGGTAATTTTTGACCAAAACAATTTGGCGCCCACCGTGGGGCAAGTGGTGCTCTCTTTACTAAAATTTTTTGTTAAATCGCTAATCGGTTTTTTATTTCAAAACTTTTTGCTACATTATCCACAATGGCCTCACGATCAAACATGAGTTCCTCTACTGTGTCTGCTACGACTTCCGCTACTACAGGTTCGGTGCTTCCACCACCTCCTCCAAGAATGCCGGCCTCTACACGACCTCAGGATATTATCCCTACCCGCAGTGTTCAGGAATCTGCCCCTGTTTTAGCTTCTAACGACGAAATTTTAACCTTATTTGGAAGTGTGCAGGAACAAATGAGGCAGCAGCAAGAGACAAACCAAATGCTTTTAAGGGAAATACAACTCTTGAAGTCTGGCTCGAGCAGATCCGCTGAGGATATTGTCACTCCATTACAACCCAAAGCTTTGAACTTCAGTTCAGCTGTGTATACCGAGGACAACAGGGGGAATATTGTGCCCAGCCTTCCTCAGAATCATACCCCTGAAATACCCTCCTCGGTCAGGATATCGACCATAAGGAGCTCAGGATATGCTTCAGGATATGGGCAGAATCCTCCAACGGGTAACATGTTAAATAATAATAATACTCATACTACTAACAATAGTGGATCCTTGCAGGATACAGGTGTGACGTCAGCACTTACCAGGGAACTTCAGAAGTTGAAGGACATGATATCAAGTGTACCTGGGGTGGTCCAGCCAATCCCGGAAGTGTCTCAAGACAGCCACAAGATATCTCGTTTTGCATATCCTATCTGTGATGCTGAGATTCCAAAGAGGTTCCAAACCCCCAACATGAAGCTTTACGACGGAACAACGGATCCTGAGGAGCATATTGCTCAGTATAGGGAAAGAATGGAGATTAACCCTATCCCTCCGGATCTCAAGGAAGCATGCTTGTGCAAGGGTTTTGGTTCAACCTTGACAGGATCAGCCCTGAAATGGCTTTTGAATGTCCCTTCACATTCGATTACATCTTTTGCTCACTTAGTAAATTTATTTAATAGTCAGTTTTCTTGTAGTAGGAGCTTTGAAAAATTAACAAGTGATCTCTACAGGATAACGCAAGGGCCTCAGGAATCCCTTAGGAAAAGTCATAACCTTTGATAAAGAGGATCGTATTGATATCCAGGATCCTCATCACGATGGTTTAGTTATTACTCTTTTCATATCTAACCATTTTGTCCGCAGGATCCTAATAGACGGAGGAAGTTCAGTGAACATCATCCAGCTTGATGTTCTAAAGAAGATGGGTATCCCTGAATCAGAGATCATACCAAGATCCTCCGTGCTCGTGGGATTTAGTGGCGAAACTAAGAACACTCTGGGGGACATTAAACTCCCAATATATATTGAAGGCTTACACTCTTATCAAAAATTTTGTGTTATTGACTGTTTATCTTGTTGTAATGTTATCCTTGGCAGGCCCTGGATACACGATATGAAAGCAGTCCCATCTACTTACCATCAATGTGTGAAGCTCCCTAGTCCTTGGGGAATAGTAAAGATTGATAGTGATCAGCAGGAGGGTAAGAATTGCTATACTTCATCGATGAAACCAGCCTCGAAATCCAGGGAGCAATAGCAATCAAAGTACCCTCCAAGGGATGTCTTGGAGGCAAAAGAGCAGGATGTGGTAGAAATCCTCATGGATCCTGATGATCCCGAATCCAAAATCTATATTGGATCAGGGATCCTTGGCGAAATGAAAGAAGACCTCGTATCCTTCCTCAAAAGGAGAAAGACTACCTTTGCATGGAAACACGAAGACATGACTGGTATATCCAAAGATGTTATCACTCATAAACTCGGCATCGACAGATCCTTCAGACCAATCCATCAAAGGAGAAGGAAGTTTGCACCGGAAAGGAATGCCATTATCCAGGAAGAGGTAGAGAAATTCCTCCGGGCAGGTATGATTAGAGAGGTCAAGTATCCAAGATGGTTGGCCAATGTGGTTGTTGTTCAAAAGAAAAACGGAAAGTGGAGGGTATGTGTCGATTTTACCGATTTAAATAAGGCATGTCCCAAGGATCCTTTCCCTTTACCCCACATTGACTCCATGGTGGATGCAACCGCGGGTCATGAACTGTTAACTTTTATGGATGCTTCATCTGGATTTCAACAAATCCAAATGGAACCATCCGACCAAGAGGATACAGCCTTCATGACTCCAACTGGTATATATTGCTATATTGCTATGCCGTTCGGATTGAGAAATGCAGGTGCAACATACCAAAGGCTGGTGAATATGATGTTCAAGGATCAAATTGGACAAACTATGGAGGTTTACATAGATGATATGGTGGTAAAATCCTTAAAAGCTGAGGATCACCTAAGAGACTTGGAGGAAGCATTCGATATCCTTGACAAATATAACATGAAGCTTAATCCTTCAAAATGTCATTTTGGTGTTAAAGCAGGTAAATTCTTAGGATACATGGTGACTAAGAGAGGCATCGAAGCTAGCCCGGAACAAATCAAAGCAATAGTGAATATCAAATCTCCGGTCAACGCTAAGGATGTTCAAAGGCTAACAGGAAGGATAGCAGCCTTGAACAGATTTATATCCAAGTCCTCCGAGAGGTGTAAAGAATTCTATGATATCCTAAGGAAGAACAAGAAATTTGAGTGGACGGAGAAGCATGAAAACGCTTTAAAAGCCCTCAAAGATTACCTATCCTCGGCCCCGGCTTTGATGAAACCAGAAAAAGGTGATGTGTTATCCTTGTATCTTGCAGTATCCTCAAAAGCAGTAAGTGCGGTCCTTGTTAAGGATCATCAAGGTACACAACATCCTGTCTATTATGTAAGTAAAAGTTTACTTGATGCCGAATCCAGGTACTCACACCTCGAAAAACTTATTCTTGCATTAATTATGGCATCTACAAAGCTAAGACATTATTTTGAAACTCATGTTATCATTGTTAAAACTAATTTCCCAATAAAGAATGTCCTCAGGAAACCAGAGATGTCAGGAAGGATGGCTAAGTGGGCAGTGAAGCTAAGTGCATACGATATAAGATATGAGCCTAGGACAGCCATCAAATCCCAAGCATTAGCTGACTTTGTGGCTGATTTCAGTAGTGGTTTACAAGAAGAAGCTGAGCTAGAAGTCCAACAGCTAGAAGAGACCAAGGATCCTTGGATACTTCATACTGATGGATCCTCAAATGTCAAAGGCACAGGGCTTGGAATACTACTAAAATCGCCACAGGGGGACATAATACCCCATTCTATAGCTTGTGAGTTCCAAACCACTAACAATGAGGCTGAGTATGAAGCCTTAATTGCTGGTTTGCAAATTGCTAAGCATATGGGAATCAGGTATCTTGAGGTACATGTAGATTCTTTGTTAATTACAAACCACTTTAATGGATCCTATGCTGTTAAAGGTGAAAAGCTAACCAAATATTTGGAGATAGTCAAAAGTTTGGCACTCTCTTTTGTTTCCTTTAGTTTGTCACAGGTACCAAGGGAAGAAAATACAGAAGCTGATGCATTGGCTAACCTAGGATCATCTTTGAAGATCCCAGAGGATATCAAGATTCCTATTATCCATATCCTGACCCCGGCTATCGAGGATCACCAGACTATGGAGATAGGAAATGATTCTGCAGTTATCCCTAGTGAGGATACTCAATCCCATTCAGGATCAGGATCATGGATCTCACCAATTATGAGATACTTACAACATGGAGAGATTCCTACAGGAGAAAACCCCAGGGCTTTCAAATCTAAGGTATCTCAATTCACAATTATAAATAATATGTTGTATAGACGATCTCTTGCAGGACCATACTTGAGATGCATTGAGGATCCTGAAGTTCAAGAAGTTTTAAAAGACTTCCATGAAGGAGATTGTGGAAACCACACTGGGGGCAGGGCTTTATTCTCAAGGATCCTGAGGACAGGATATTACTGGCCAACCATGAAGAAAGATGCTGTGGAGTATGCCAGAAGATGTGATCCTTGCCAGAGACACAGCAATATCCTTCATCAACCAGCTGAATTATTGCATCCTATATCCTCCTCTTGGCCATTTATGAGATGGGGTATGGATATAGTTGGAAAGCTTCCTAAGGCACCTGGTGGGAAAGTATTCATGTTAGCTATGACTGATTACTTCTCCAAGTGGATAGAGGCTGAAGCTTTTGCCCAAGTCAGGGAAAAGGAAGTTATATCCTTCATTAAAAGAAATATTATAACTAGATTTGGAATTCCCTCTGAGATTATTTGTGACAATGGTTCCCAATTTATTGGGGGCAGAACCACTAACTTTTGTGACAGCTGGGGGATTAAGATGATAACATCAACACCAGTCCACCCACAAGCTAATGGTCAGGCAGAATCATCCAACAAGATCATCATCAACAATTTGAAGAAGAAGCTTGGATCCAAGAAAGGGAAATGGGCAGAAGAACTACCCTATGTGCTCTGGGCTGACAGGACAACCCCCAAGAATGCTACTGGTCAAACACCATTCGCTTTGGTGTTTGGGGCAGAATCGGTGATCCCAACAGAAATGGTGGTTCCTACTGCTAGAACAAGTACCCGTGATCCTGAGGAAAATGATGAAAACTTGGCTCAAGACCTGGATACTATTGAAGAAATCAGGGATATGGCTAGGATAAGGATGGCCAGTTATCAACAAAGAATGGCTGGTGCTTACAACAAAAATGTCAGGATCAGGAGGTTTCAAGTTGGAGATATGGTGTTAAGGAAAGCATTTCAGAATACCACCAATCCTGCTGATGGAAAATTGGCTCCAAAATGGGAAGGCCCTTATTTGATTGAAGCTGAAGCAGGAAAGGGGGCATATAGATTGCTAACCATGGAAGGTGATTTGCTACCAAGGGCTTGGAATGCTGTCCACTTGAAGAAATATTTCATATAAGCAGGATCCTTATGGCATAGGTGATCCTCACGATAGGGATATCCTTAAAGGATCCTCAAAGAATCGGTGATCCTTACTCAGGTAATATCCTAATCTTGAACTATTTCATTTCTTTATTTTCTCATATAAGGATAAGGATCATGTATCCTTTATCCATCTCTCACGTGAGTTCAAGTTTTGAAAGTTCAGGTATCTTTAGCACAACGTTGGTTATCCACAGAAGCAATCCGTCTTTTGGGTTTAACCCCAGTTATTTGGGCTTGTCCCCAGATTCCGCCTGTAGCGCACGATGATCCTGGTGTAGTTCAAGGCTTTGGGACCAGTACTCGTTCTAGGGGCTGATAATTCCATTGTTCTGGCTATGCTTAGGATCCTACGTATAATGGTAGACGTACCATACATCCGTTCATAAGGTTTCTAACGTTTTCACGTTAGCTAAGGTTTCTAACGTTTTCACGTTAGCTAAGGTTTTGGCATCTTCATGTCACTAAGTTTGGATAGTCGCCAGTTAGGGCCATACTCCAGTTTACACACGATCCTTGGGCTTGTCCCCAGTTATCCTTGGGCTTGTCCCCAGTTATCCTTGGGCTTGTCCCCAGTTATCCTTGGGCTTGTCCCCAGTTGCTAACTCTTTTCTTATATTGGCTTAGTCCCAAGTTATGCTCTATTTCAGGTCCTTGAAGATAGGCAGCTAGGGATCCTTGATCCTTATTTCACTCTAAGGTTTATCTTATAGTTATCCTTATTATGGTTAGGATTCTAACTTGAATCCTCAGGTATGATCCTTAACTCTTTTGATTTTATTCATTATTCTTTTAAATAACCCTTATACTTGACAACTGAACTTGTATTTCTTAAATCATATCACTTTTTAAACCTATCGGATATGGGATATGTGATCCTTGTTCGTATCCTAAACTTTTTGGATATCTTTTCTAATTTTTCAAGGTTTGATAAGTATAAACAGAATGAACATTACAACAGTTGGAAAGTAACATATTAAAAAGGATAACAACACATGATAAGCGACAAAAGGTTAAGTTTTTATTTATTAACATAAGGTTAACCCTTTAAAGGTTGTCAAAATTACCTACCCGAGCATCTACCAGCAAAACGTGGCCCGTCTGCTGGGGTAGGTAAAGGGTGTCCATGATAATAAGTTCAAAGGTAGTGCAGGAATATAAAGGCGGCAGGATCACAATGGCTTCATTCCCCAAACAGAGGATCCCTCCACCAATTGCAATCCTGCCTATTGTCCAAAGGATCATACATGATCCTTAAACCTAAGAACTATTGTTTAGAGTTATTACAAACCATGAAATTGTTTTAAACATCACAACCATCAAACTAAAAATTGGGCTCCGGCCTTAGCACGTATATCCATCATCGCCCAATCATACATCCTAAACCTTCGCTGCATCATCACCACCAGCCGCTGCATCCTCAGCTTTATCCTTCAACCCACTGCCACTAGCCTCAATTGCCAGAATCTCCTCAGCCTCCTCTTCATCACCCAATTCAGCCAGCCTTGCCTTCCATTCTTCAATCTCCCAGTTGCTTTTGTCGAAGGCAGGATCCTGAGCTTCCAAGGCCATTTGCAGCTTGGTTTTGTACATTGCTATGGCGGCAGAAACTTTGGCATCATCTGTTATTTCCTGCCTTTCATAATCAAAGTTAACCAGTACCTTGGCCATCTTCTGTTTGGTATCCTTGAGTTCCTTCTGAAGATCAGCAATTGCAAGATCCTTGAGCACAGCAACCTGCTGGAGGTCGGCAATCTTCTGATCTTGATCCTCAACATGGCCGACGTAATCCTCGATCTCAGCAAATTTCTGCAAAAGAAAAGGGTAAAGCGGTTCAAGAGCAAGTGATCCTTAGATCAGCAGGATATGCAAGCAGAGATAGTGATCCTTACATCATTGAAGTACTCGAGGAACTGGTGGCGAATTAAGGGCAGGCCCTGCAAATCCTCAGCCTCGGAAATCTTTCTCTTCTTGATTCCCTTCCCTTTGAGGGGTGCCTTGGGGATTGAGGCTGTCGGGCTAGTAGGAACCTTTCTTTTGGAGGATTTGACAGTGGTGAGATCGGTGACGCTGAACCTTGAAGCAGCTTTGGCAGATTTTCCAGCACCTACACAACCAAAATAAGATAAGTATCTTTTCTTAATATACATTTAATTATTTATATAAATTTTAAACAAGGATACTTACTTGACATTGTGACAGAGCCTGAGGATACCTCCTGTGAGTCTTGGGTTGTTGTCTTAAAAGTTCTAGTTTCAGGGTCAAGTCCCCAGAAAGTAGCAAGTCTTTCCCTGGTTGCGGGTGTTGTGATGAGATGTGAAACAGAGATGGCTGCATGACACAAGACAAAGAAGGGGTTAGTGATCCTATTACGAAAACATGACCATCTGGTGATCCTTCCCAGGATCCTCCGTCCTACCATGGGTAGACCATGTTCTTGGTAAGTGTTCTCCATCTGAAATGGTATCCCTTCTTACAAAGAAGAAGCGACGCTTCCAATCTTTGTCGTTTTTGGTGACTTTGAGAAGAGGATGATCTGCACTGGGTTTACGTTTGAGCAAATAACGGTGGGATCCAAAAGTAGTAAGATCATATAGTTCCGCCAGTTCTGACATTCCTAAATCAAGACCCTCCTGCTTAATGATCCTCTCTAGGGTGTATAAAACCCTCCAAATCATCGGCATGGCTTGAATATAAGATATGCCGGTAAGGGAAAAGAAGGATTTTGTGAACTCCGGGAAAGGATAGGTGTACCCTATAGCAAATGGAGTGGCTGGAAAGGCGACCCATGTATCAGAAACATAATCACTAAGAACAGTGGGATCGAAGGGTTTGAAGAAGGCATTCGCCGGAAAACAGTGACGGATTTTATCTACTTGTGCATCGTTAAAGCAGCACCTCTCATTCGCTGAGTCTTTGATGATCTTTTGACTCTTCAAAGGGCTATCCTTTTTGTGATCCTTAGCCGGAGAACTTCGGAGCAACATTTTCGAAGTGGCGAAGAAAAAGATGAAAAACAGAGTAAGAGAGGAAGGAAGAGGAGAAAGAAATACCTGATTGATCTTCGACTGAGATTATAAAGGGAGTTTCTTTCAAATTTAAATGCATAATGATCCTATCTATATCTCTATTTATAATTATGATTCTGCAGGATTGTCACTTCCGTGACATCATCATCGCAACGGCTAGTTCTATTTTAACGGCTATATATCCGTTGGTTTGTTACGGATAAGATCAGGAAAACATAACTCGCTATATTTACATCTTAACTCCTTATATTTTGGGGGCAATTGTTAGGGGAGGAATTTCTAACAATTAGTGATCCTTATTCGTTATCCTAACTAGTGATCCTTACTTCTGTGACAGGTGGTGATCCTCAGAAGAACTTCAGGATCAGGATCATGGATCACCTTAAGGATCCTCGTACTAACGATTGTTTACTTATGTGTTGTACTATCTCGCAGGTATGACAAGCTTGACTAAGTCTTGGCGACATTCCTGGAGAATATTCCCAAACTATTCTACACGTGCTTAGCTAAAAATGGACGTTGTGGAGAACGTGGAGGCTTGGCACGAAAAGCGGATAGTTAGTTTAGTTGATTATTTCTATTTTAAAAAGGGAGTAACGAGCTAGTAGAAAACACTTAGTCATTTTTTGCAGTTACACACACTCGTACAAACTCTCATACAAGCTCTCGCTCAAACACCAAGCAATTACATACACTTTTCACACTTTTTACACATTCCACTGTAGTGATCCTTGTACCTGGCTCGTTACTATCCAAAGTTGTAAACGTTTAATCATTTATTTTAGCTTGGTGATCGGTAGTTTCCATCACCCGGGGTTTTTTGTGCCGGAGATCAACTCTTGATCAAGGGCTTTTTCCCCGTATAAATCCTTGTGTTGTTTGTGCACCTTATATTGAAGTGATCCTCATCGCTGTTACATATTTTAAGCATCATTCCCCTAAACAAAGAGTTTGGTTGCAATATCCTCATCAGATTTTCTGACCAAAACAGTTTGGCGCCCACCATGGGGCAATTGGTGCTTCGTCCTTAAGAAAATACGCATTTCTGTGCTTAATTCGGCTCACTACAACCAAGCAGATGGCTTCCTCATCGAAGAATGCTTCAAACTTGATGCCCTCATTCACTTCCTCACAAGGCGTTCCTCCTTTGCCTCCACCACCTTCTGGATCCCAGAAGAATACAGAGAATGCTGCGAAGAAACCGACTCCCATTTTCTCAAAACCACCTGCTTCTTCTGTTTCAACTAATCCTACTACTAATGATCTCTATGCTTTGATTTTGCAGATGAGGAATCATGCACAAGAGCAGGATAAGACCAACGAAAGGATCCTCCGGGAGATTGACGAAATTAAGAAACAGAAGAAAACGGCAGAGGATCGTTCCCCACTGATGCCCAGATCTTTGAATTTTGATACTCCGGTGGTTACTTCTCAGCCGTCAGTGGTTCCAGACATTCAATATGCGGGTGGACCAAAAGGAGTGCACTACGGAACAACAGCTATGACCCAGGCACTAGGTTCATATTTCCAGCCAGCAGGATCCTATCCCCAGCATATGGGATCCCTCACGAGTACAGGAGGATATTCAGGAATGCAGCAGTTTCAAGGATCCTCCTTCGTCCCAGGATCATCCCAGGTTCAAGGATCCTCCTTCGTTCCAGGATCATCCCAGGTTCAAGGATCCTCCTTCGTCCCAGGATCATCCCAGGTTCAAGGATCCTCCTTCGTTCCAGGATCATCCCAGGTTCAAGGATCCTCCTTCGTTCCAGGATCATCCCAGGTTCAAGGATCCTCCTTCGTTCCAGGATCATCCCAGGTTCAAGGATCCTCCTTCTTTCCAGGATCATCCCAGTTTCAGGGATCCTTCCAGATGCCAGGATCCTTGAGGAGTCTACAAACAGGAAGTTCAGATGTCCATCAAGGAGATTTTATTCCAATGCAGACCAATGCCTCTACCGGTCCCTCGATCATTCCAGAGTCTCAACAATATGGATTAACCTCCATTCTTCCTAACTCGAATCCAATGGGTGGTAACACTTTTAATAATTCTCATACTACTAACCATGGTCTTATGCAGGATCCAGGTATCAATCATGCCATGGCCAGAGAATTGCAAAAGCTAAAGGATATGATCTCGAGTGTTCCGGGAGTAGTCAAACCTATTCCAGAGATTGCAGATGGGAGCCACAAGATATCTCGTTTTGCACCACCAATCTGTGATGCTGAGATACCCAAGAGGTTCCATGTGCCTACAATGAAACTGTATGATGGTTCGACGGATCCTGAAGAACACATAGCACAATACAGGGAGAGGATGGAGATCAATCCAATCCCAGAAAAGTTAAAGGAAGCATGCCTATGCAAAGGATTCGGATCCACTCTTACTGGATCAGCTCTCAAATGGCTGCTAAGTCTTCCTCCCTATTCTATTACCTCATTTGCAAACCTAGTTAACTTGTTTAATACTCAGTTTTCTTGTAGTAGAAAATTTGAACGATTAACTAGTGATTTATATAGGATAACCCAGGGTCATAATGAATCACTAAGGGATTACATTACCAAATTCAGTAAAGAATCCTTAGACATTCCCAACTTAGATATAGCCACGGCTGTTGAGGCCTTCAAAATGGGACTGCTTAGGGATTCGTTATTTTATGATGATCTTGTTATGACACCATGCAGGAACCTAGATGAGGTAAGAACCCGGGCCCTCAGGTTCATTCGGCTAGAGGATGACAAGAGGATTCAGGAGAGGATAACAGGATCCTCAAAGCAGGATAAGCAAGGATCCTCATTCAGAAACAACAAGTCCAGATCCTACAACAAATCTGATAATCAGAACGTGCATTCTATTGATCAAGAAGAGGATGATGAGGATTATCCTCCAATTTCTGAATATTGCTTTAGTGTTGATAACAATGAACTAATCCTTGCCATGCAGAACCTAGGTGATAAGGCTAGATGGCCAAGAAAGAATGACAGGCCAGCTGCAACTAAGGATAAATCAAAGTGGTGTGCATATCATGAAGATTTTGGGCACCTCACAGAAGAATGCATTGCATTAAGAAAGGAAATTGGATACTTGTTGAGCAAAGGGCATCTAAAAGAGTTGTTGGGAAGAAAAAAGTCAAGGACTCAGGATCCTGAAAGGATCCCCGAGAAGGCTCCAGCCCCTCCAGCAGATGCACAAGTGATAAACTTTATTTCTGGGGGATCCGACATTTGTGGCACATCCTTCTCAGCATCTAAGAGGCATGCAAAGGAAACTAAAATGGATAATGGAGAAAGACCAGTTCGAACATCGAGTGTCACCGAAGGAAAAGTCATAACCTTTGATAAAGAGGATCGTATTGATATCCAGGATCCTCATCACGATGGTTTAGTTATTACTCTTTTCATATCTAACCATTTTGTCCGCAGGATCCTAATAGACGGAGGAAGTTCAGTGAACATCATCCAGCTTGATGTTCTAAAGAAGATGGGTATCCCTGAATCAGAGATCATACCAAGATCCTCCGTGCTCGTGGGATTTAGTGGCGAAACTAAGAACACTCTGGGGGACATTAAACTCCCAATATATATTGAAGGCTTACACTCTTATCAAAAATTTTGTGTTATTGACTGTTTATCTTGTTGTAATGTTATCCTTGGCAGGCCCTGGATACACGATATGAAAGCAGTCCCATCTACTTACCATCAATGTGTGAAGCTCCCTAGTCCTTGGGGAATAGTAAAGATTGATAGTGATCAGCAGGAGGGTAAGAATTGCTATACTTCATCGATGAAACCAGCCTCGAAATCCAGGGAGCAATAGCAATCAAAGTACCCTCCAAGGGATGTCTTGGAGGCAAAAGAGCAGGATGTGGTAGAAATCCTCATGGATCCTGATGATCCCGAATCCAAAATCTATATTGGATCAGGGATCCTTGGCGAAATGAAAGAAGACCTCGTATCCTTCCTCAAAAGGAGAAATACTACCTTTGCATGGAAACACGAAGACATGACTGGTATATCCAAAGATGTTATCACTCATAAACTCGGCATCGACAGATCCTTCAGACCAATCCATCAAAGGAGAAGGAAGTTTGCACCGGAAAGGAATGCCATTATCCAGGAAGAGGTAGAGAAATTCCTCCGGGCAGGTATGATTAGAGAGGTCAAGTATCCAAGATGGTTGGCCAATGTGGTTGTTGTTCAAAAGAAAAACGGAAAGTGGAGGGTATGTGTCGATTTTACCGATTTAAATAAGGCATGTCCCAAGGATCCTTTCCCTTTACCCCACATTGACTCCATGGTGGATGCAACCGCGGGTCATGAACTGTTAACTTTTATGGATGCTTCATCTGGATTTCAACAAATCCAAATGGAACCATCCGACCAAGAGGATACAGCCTTCATGACTCCAACTGGTATATATTGTTATATTGCTATGCCGTTCGGATTGAGAAATGCAGGTGCAACATACCAAAGGCTGGTGAATATGATGTTCAAGGATCAAATTGGACAAACTATGGAGGTTTACATAGATGATATGGTGGTAAAATCCTTAAAAGCTGAGGATCACCTAAGAGACTTGGAGGAAGCATTCGATATCCTTGACAAATATAACATGAAGCTTAATCCTTCAAAATGTCATTTTGGTGTTAAAGCAGGTAAATTCTTAGGATACATGGTGACTAAGAGAGGCATCGAAGCTAGCCCGGAACAAATCAAAGCAATAGTGAATATCAAATCTCCGGTCAACGCTAAGGATGTTCAAAGGCTAACAGGAAGGATAGCAGCCTTGAACAGATTTATATCCAAGTCCTCCGAGAGGTGTAAAGAATTCTATGATATCCTAAGGAAGAACAAGAAATTTGAGTGGACGGAGAAGCATGAAAACGCTTTAAAAGCCCTCAAAGATTACCTATCCTCGGCCCCGGCTTTGATGAAACCAGAAAAAGGTGATGTGTTATCCTTGTATCTTGCAGTATCCTCAAAAGCAGTAAGTGCGGTCCTTGTTAAGGATCATCAAGGTACACAACATCCTGTCTATTATGTAAGTAAAAGTTTACTTGATGCCGAATCCAGGTACTCACACCTCGAAAAACTTATTCTTGCATTAATTATGGCATCTACAAAGCTAAGACATTATTTTGAAACTCATGTTATCATTGTTAAAACTAATTTCCCAATAAAGAATGTCCTCAGGAAACCAGAGATGTCAGGAAGGATGGCTAAGTGGGCAGTGAAGCTAAGTGCATACGATATAAGATATGAGCCTAGGACAGCCATCAAATCCCAAGCATTAGCTGACTTTGTGGCTGATTTCAGTAGTGGTTTACAAGAAGAAGCTGAGCTAGAAGTCCAACAGCTAGAAGAGACCAAGGATCCTTGGATACTTCATACTGATGGATCCTCAAATGTCAAAGGCACAGGGCTTGGAATACTACTAAAATCGCCACAGGGGGACATAATACCCCATTCTATAGCTTGTGAGTTCCAAACCACTAACAATGAGGCTGAGTATGAAGCCTTAATTGCTGGTTTGCAAATTGCTAAGCATATGGGAATCAGGTATCTTGAGGTACATGTAGATTCTTTGTTAATTACAAACCACTTTAATGGATCCTATGCTGTTAAAGGTGAAAAGCTAACCAAATATTTGGAGATAGTCAAAAGTTTGGCACTCTCTTTTGTTTCCTTTAGTTTGTCACAGGTACCAAGGGAAGAAAATACAGAAGCTGATGCATTGGCTAACCTAGGATCATCTTTGAAGATCCCAGAGGATATCAAGATTCCTATTATCCATATCCTGACCCCGGCTATCGAGGATCACCAGACTATGGAGATAGGAAATGATTCTGCAGTTATCCCTAGTGAGGATACTCAATCCCATTCAGGATCAGGATCATGGATCTCACCAATTATGAGATACTTACAACATGGAGAGATTCCTACAGGAGAAAACCCCAGGGCTTTCAAATCTAAGGTATCTCAATTCACAATTATAAATAATATGTTGTATAGACGATCTCTTGCAGGACCATACTTGAGATGCATTGAGGATCCTGAAGTTCAAGAAGTTTTAAAAGACTTCCATGAAGGAGATTGTGGAAACCACACTGGGGGCAGGGCTTTATTCTCAAGGATCCTGAGGACAGGATATTACTGGCCAACCATGAAGAAAGATGCTGTGGAGTATGCCAGAAGATGTGATCCTTGCCAGAGACACAGCAATATCCTTCATCAACCAGCTGAATTATTGCATCCTATATCCTCCTCTTGGCCATTTATGAGATGGGGTATGGATATAGTTGGAAAGCTTCCTAAGGCACCTGGTGGGAAAGTATTCATGTTAGCTATGACTGATTACTTCTCCAAGTGGATAGAGGCTGAAGCTTTTGCCCAAGTCAGGGAAAAGGAAGTTATATCCTTCATTAAAAGAAATATTATAACTAGATTTGGAATTCCCTCTGAGATTATTTGTGACAATGGTTCCCAATTTATTGGGGGCAGAACCACTAACTTTTGTGACAGCTGGGGGATTAAGATGATAACATCAACACCAGTCCACCCACAAGCTAATGGTCAGGCAGAATCATCCAACAAGATCATCATCAACAATTTGAAGAAGAAGCTTGGATCCAAGAAAGGGAAATGGGCAGAAGAACTACCCTATGTGCTCTGGGCTGACAGGACAACCCCCAAGAATGCTACTGGTCAAACACCATTCGCTTTGGTGTTTGGGGCAGAATCGGTGATCCCAACAGAAATGGTGGTTCCTACTGCTAGAACAAGTACCCGTGATCCTGAGGAAAATGATGAAAACTTGGCTCAAGACCTGGATACTATTGAAGAAATCAGGGATATGGCTAGGATAAGGATGGCCAGTTATCAACAAAGAATGGCTGGTGCTTACAACAAAAATGTCAGGATCAGGAGGTTTCAAGTTGGAGATATGGTGTTAAGGAAAGCATTTCAGAATACCACCAATCCTGCTGATGGAAAATTGGCTCCAAAATGGGAAGGCCCTTATTTGATTGAAGCTGAAGCAGGAAAGGGGGCATATAGATTGCTAACCATGGAAGGTGATTTGCTACCAAGGGCTTGGAATGCTGTCCACTTGAAGAAATATTTCATATAAGCAGGATCCTTATGGCATAGGTGATCCTCACGATAGGGATATCCTTAAAGGATCCTCAAAGAATCGGTGATCCTTACTCAGGTAATATCCTAATCTTGAACTATTTCATTTCTTTATTTTCTCATATAAGGATAAGGATCATGTATCCTTTATCCATCTCTCACGTGAGTTCAAGTTTTGAAAGTTCAGGTATCTTTAGCACAACGTTGGTTATCCACAGAAGCAATCCGTCTTTTGGGTTTAACCCCAGTTATTTGGGCTTGTCCCCAGATTCCGCCTGTAGCGCACGATGATCCTGGTGTAGTTCAAGGCTTTGGGACCAGTACTCGTTCTAGGGGCTGATAATTCCATTGTTCTGGCTATGCTTAGGATCCTACGTATAATGGTAGACGTACCATACATCCGTTCATAAGGTTTCTAACGTTTTCACGTTAGCTAAGGTTTCTAACGTTTTCACGTTAGCTAAGGTTTTGGCATCTTCATGTCACTAAGTTTGGATAGTCGCCAGTTAGGGCCATACTCCAGTTTACACACGATCCTTGGGCTTGTCCCCAGTTATCCTTGGGCTTGTCCCCAGTTATCCTTGGGCTTGTCCCCAGTTATCCTTGGGCTTGTCCCCAGTTGCTAACTCTTTTCTTATATTGGCTTAGTCCCAAGTTATGCTCTATTTCAGGTCCTTGAAGATAGGCAGCTAGGGATCCTTGATCCTTATTTCACTCTAAGGTTTATCTTATAGTTATCCTTATTATGGTTAGGATTCTAACTTGAATCCTCAGGTATGATCCTTAACTCTTTTGATTTTATTCATTATTCTTTTAAATAACCCTTATACTTGACAACTGAACTTGTATTTCTTAAATCATATCACTTTTTAAACCTATCGGATATGGGATATGTGATCCTTGTTCGTATCCTAAACTTTTTGGATATCTTTTCTAATTTTTCAAGGTTTGATAAGTATAAACAGAATGAACATTACAACAGTTGGAAAGTAACATATTAAAAAGGATAACAACACATGATAAGCGACAAAAGGTTAAGTTTTTATTTATTAACATAAGGTTAACCCTTTAAAGGTTGTCAAAATTACCTACCCGAGCATCTACCAGCAAAACGTGGCCCGTCCGCTGGGGTAGGTAAAGGGTGTCCATGATAATAAGTTCAAAGGTAGTGCAGGAATATAAAGGCGGCAGGATCACAATGGCTTCATTCCCCAAACAGAGGATCCCTCCACCAATTGCAATCCTGCCTATTGTCCAAAGGATCATACATGATCCTTAAACCTAAGAACTATTGTTTAGAGTTATTACAAACCATGAAATTGTTTTAAACATCACAACCATCAAACTAAAAATTGGGCTCCGGCCTTAGCACGTATATCCATCATCGCCCAATCATACATCCTAAACCTTCGCTGCATCATCACCACCAGCCGCTGCATCCTCAGCTTTATCCTTCAACCCACTGCCACTAGCCTCAATTGCCAGAATCTCCTCAGCCTCCTCTTCATCACCCAATTCAGCCAGCCTTGCCTTCCATTCTTCAATCTCCCAGTTGCTTTTGTCGAAGGCAGGATCCTGAGCTTCCAAGGCCATTTGCAGCTTGGTTTTGTACATTGCTATGGCGGCAGAAACTTTGGCATCATCTGTTATTTCCTGCCTTTCATAATCAAAGTTAACCAGTACCTTGGTCATCTTCTGTTTGGTATCCTTGAGTTCCTTCTGAAGATCAGCAATTGCAAGATCCTTGAGCACAGCAACCTGCTGGAGGTCGGCAATCTTCTGATCTTGATCCTCAACATGGCCGACGTAATCCTCGATCTCAGCAAATTTCTGCAAAAGAAAAGGGTAAAGCGGTTCAAGAGCAAGTGATCCTTAGATCAGCAGGATATGCAAGCAGAGATAGTGATCCTTACATCATTGAAGTACTCGAGGAACTGGTGGCGAATTAAGGGCAGGCCCTGCAAATCCTCAGCCTCGGAAATCTTTCTCTTCTTGATTCCCTTCCCTTTGAGGGGTGCCTTGGGGATTGAGGCTGTCGGGCTAGTAGGAACCTTTCTTTTGGAGGATTTGACAGTGGTGAGATCGGTGACGCTGAACCTTGAAGCAGCTTTGGCAGATTTTCCAGCACCTACACAACCAAAATAAGATAAGTATCTTTTCTTAATATACATTTAATTATTTATATAAATTTTAAACAAGGATACTTACTTGACATTGTGACAGAGCCTGAGGATACCTCCTGTGAGTCTTGGGTTGTTGTCTTAAAAGTTCTAGTTTCAGGGTCAAGTCCCCAGAAAGTAGCAAGTCTTTCCCTGGTTGCGGGTGTTGTGATGAGATGTGAAACAGAGATGGCTGCATGACACAAGACAAAGAAGGGGTTAGTGATCCTATTACGAAAACATGACCATCTGGTGATCCTTCCCAGGATCCTCCGTCCTACCATGGGTAGACCATGTTCTTGGTAAGTGTTCTCCATCTGAAATGGTATCCCTTCTTACAAAGAAGAAGCGACGCTTCCAATCTTTGTCGTTTTTGGTGACTTTGAGAAGAGGATGATCTGCACTGGGTTTACGTTTGAGCAAATAACGGTGGGATCCAAAAGTAGTAAGATCATATAGTTCCGCCAGTTCTGACATTCCTAAATCAAGACCCTCCTGCTTAATGATCCTCTCTAGGGTGTATAAAACCCTCCAAATCATCGGCATGGCTTGAATATAAGATATGCCGGTAAGGGAAAAGAAGGATTTTGTGAACTCCGGGAAAGGATAGGTGTACCCTATAGCAAATGGAGTGGCTGGAAAGGCGACCCATGTATCAGAAACATAATCACTAAGAACAGTGGGATCGAAGGGTTTGAAGAAGGCATTCGCCGGAAAACAGTGACGGATTTTATCTACTTGTGCATCGTTAAAGCAGCACCTCTCATTCGCTGAGTCTTTGATGATCTTTTGACTCTTCAAAGGGCTATCCTTTTTGTGATCCTTAGCCGGAGAACTTCGGAGCAACATTTTCGAAGTGGCGAAGAAAAAGATGAAAAACAGAGTAAGAGAGGAAGGAAGAGGAGAAAGAAATACCTGATTGATCTTCGACTGAGATTATAAAGGGAGTTTCTTTCAAATTTAAATGCATAATGATCCTATCTATATCTCTATTTATAATTATGATTCTGCAGGATTGTCACTTCCGTGACATCATCATCGCAACGGCTAGTTCTATTTTAACGGCTATATATCCGTTGGTTTGTTACGGATAAGATCAGGAAAACATAACTCGCTATATTTACATCTTAACTCCTTATATTTTGGGGGCAATTGTTAGGGGAGGAATTTCTAACAATTAGTGATCCTTATTCGTTATCCTAACTAGTGATCCTTACTTCTGTGACAGGTGGTGATCCTCAGAAGAACTTCAGGATCAGGATCATGGATCACCTTAAGGATCCTCGTACTAACGATTGTTTACTTATGTGTTGTACTATCTCGCAGGTATGACAAGCTTGACTAAGTCTTGGCGACATTCCTGGAGAATATTCCCAAACTATTCTACACGTGCTTAGCTAAAAATGGACGTTGTGGAGAACGTGGAGGCTTGGCACGAAAAGCGGATAGTTAGTTTAGTTGATTATTTCTATTTTAAAAAGGGAGTAACGAGCTAGTAGAAAACACTTAGTCATTTTTTGCAGTTACACACACTCGTACAAACTCTCATACAAGCTCTCGCTCAAACACCAAGCAATTACATACACTTTTCACACTTTTTACACATTCCACTGTAGTGATCCTTGTACCTGGCTCGTTACTATCCAAAGTTGTAAACGTTTAATCATTTATTTTAGCTTGGTGATCGGTAGTTTCCATCACCCGGGGTTTTTTGTGCCGGAGATCAACTCTTGATCAAGGGCTTTTTCCCCGTATAAATCCTTGTGTTGTTTGTGCACCTTATATTGAAGTGATCCTCATCGCTGTTACATATTTTAAGCATCATTCCCCTAAACAAAGAGTTTGGTTGCAATATCCTCATCAGATTTTCTGACCAAAACATAGGGGACAAGGCAAGATGGCCTCGAAAGAACCAACAAAAAGCGGATTGGAAAGACAAATCAAAATGGTGTGCTTTCCACGAAGATTTCGGACATATGACTGAGGATTGCATCGCTTTGAGGAAAGAAATAAGCTATCTTCTAAGCAAGGGATATCTGAAAGATCTCTTAGGAAGAAAGAAGAATAAGGGTCAGGATACTGAGAAGGATCCTGAGCGAGCAGCATCACCCCCCGCGGATGCCAAGATAATCAACTTCATTTCGGGAGGATCCGACATTTGTGGGACTTCGTATTCGGCAGCAAAGAGACATGCAAAGGAAGCTAAGGCCGAAAGGGGAGACAAACCTGTCAGGATGACTACACTCACAACTGACAAAGTGATCACATTTGATGCTGATGACAGGGATACTGTCCAGGATCCTCACCATGATGCTCTGGTAATAACGTTATATGTGGCTAACCACTTTGTACGCAGGATATTGGTTGATAATGGCAGCTCCGTCAACATAATCCAACTAGAGACGCTTAAAAGAATGAATGTATCTCCAATGGATATCACTTCAAAGTCTACCGTGCTTGTTGGGTTCAGTGGAGAGGCTAGAAACACGGTGGGAGAGATAAAGTTGCCGGTGTACGTTGAAGGAGTCAACTCGATACAACGTTTCTGTGTAATGGATTCTCTATCCTGCTATAACATTATACTGGGAAGACCGTGGATTCACGATATGAAGGCCGTGCCATCAACATATCACCAATGCATCAAGATACCTACCCCTTGGGGAGTTGTTAAAGTTGATAGCGATCAGCAGGAGGCGAAGGAATGCTACTCATCCTCAATGAAATCCTCAACCAAACCTAGTGCAGCATAGCAATTAAAGACGCGGGCCCAGGATATCGTGGAGGATCCGGAGCAGGATGTGAAGAAAATTATCCTAGACCAGGATAATCCCGATATTTCGGTGCTCGCGGGAACCAATATCCATCAGGATATTGAAGAGCAATTAATTAACTTTTTAAAATGCAGGATGTCGACGTTTGCATGGAAGCATGAGGATATGACAGGCATATCCAAAGATATTATCACTCACAAGCTTGGAATTGATAAATCATTCAAGCCCGTGCAACAAAAAAGAAGGAAGTTTGCTCCTGAACGGAATACAATTATTCAAGAGGAAGTTGAAAGATTGTTGAAGTAAAAAATGATTAGAGAAGTCAAGTTCCCAAGGTGGCTAGCAAACGTGGTGGTGGTACAGAAGAAAAACGGGAAATGGAGAGTCTGTGTAGATTACACAGACTTGAACAAAGCTTGTCCTAAAGACCCATTTCCTCTCCCCCATATTGATGCAATGGTAGATGCCACTGCTGGGCATGAAATGCTGACTTTCATGGATGCATCCTCAGGATTTCAACAGATCCAAATGGAGCCTTCTGACCAGGAGGATACTGCCTTCATGACACCAACAGGTATTTATTGTTATACAGCTATGCCTTTTGGTTTGAAAAATGCAGGTGCAACATACCAAAGATTGGTAAACATGATGTTCAAAGACAAACTGGGGGACACCATGGAAGTGTACATTGATGATATGGTAGTAAAGTCAAAGAAAGCTCAGGATCACCTCCAGGATATTAAAGGAGCGTTTGATATCCTGGA
This sequence comes from Helianthus tuberosus, assembly GCA_030545235.1. NCBI lineage: Eukaryota > Viridiplantae > Streptophyta > Magnoliopsida > Asterales > Asteraceae > Helianthus > Helianthus tuberosus. The sequence goes on from JARYGA010028515.1 coordinate 27,780, forward strand.
TCAATATAATATGAAGCTGAATCCTGCTAAGTGCCATTTTGGAGTGGGGGCAGGAAAATTTCTAGGATATATGGTGACCAAAAGAGGAATAGAAGCAAGCCCGGAGCAGATTAAAGCCATCTTGGATATTAAATCGCCCTCAAATATGAAAGATGTTCAACGATTAACGGGGCGAGTGGCAGCATTAAACAGATTTATCTCAAGATCCTCAGAGAAATGCAAAGATTTTTATGATATCCTGAAGAAGAACAAAAAATTCGAGTGGGGTGAGAAGCATGAAGCGGCCCTACAGGATTTAAAGCAATATCTTTCAACCGCACCTCTACTGATGAAGCCTGAGAATGGTGAACCATTATCCCTATACCTCGCGGTATCAGGGAATGTTGTAAGTGCCGTCCTTGTAAAGGACCATGAAGGTCGGCAATATCCTGTTTATTATGTTAGTAAAAGCTTGTTAAATGCCGAAACTAGATATTCTCACTTAGAAAAACTAATACTAGCATTAGTCATGGCATCAACAAAACTTAGACATTATTTTGAGACTCATAGGATTCATGTTAAAACAAATTATCCTGTCAAGAATGTGCTTAGGAAACCAGAGATGTCAGGCAGGATGGCCAAGTGGTCAGTAAAGTTGAGTGCTTATGATTTAGTATATGAACCTAGGAATGCCATAAAATCTCAGGCTTTAGCTGACTTTGTGGCTGATTTCAGCAGTGACATCCAGGATGAGGTAGACCTAGAAGTTCAACAATTAGGAGAATCCTCAGGATCCTGGACATTATATACTGATGGTGCATCTAATATAAGAGGAGTAGGATTGGGAATACTACTAAAATCGCCACAGGGGGACATATTACCCCAGGCTATTAGGTGTGAATTTCCTGCTACTAATAATGAGGCAGAATATGAAGCTTTAATTGCAGGATTAGAATTGGCTAAGAGTATGAGTATAAAAAATTTACAAGTATATGTTGACTCTTTGTTAATTACTAACCATTTTAATGGATCCTATGCAGTTAAGGGTGAGAAATTGACTGAATATCTTGATATTCTCAAAAAATTAGCAGGATATTTCGATGTTTTTACACTTGAACAGGTACCAAGAGAGGATAATGCTGAAGCGGATGCCTTAGCAAATCTGGGATCATCAATCAGGATACCGGAAGGGACCCAAATACCAGTGATACATGTCTTATATCCTGCAACGAATCCTCAGGATAACGAAGTAGCGGATATTCGGGGTCCTGGAGTGGAATATCCTGAACAGGATCCTAAATCCTGGACAACTCCAATTCTGAAATATCTTAAAGATGGACACGTCCCCGAAAATGAAAATCCTAAGGCATTTAGGATGAAGGTATCACGATTCACTATTATAAATAATATTTTATACAAGAAATCTCTTGCAGGACCATATTTAAGGTGCTTGGAGGATCATGAAGCCAAAGAAGTACTTCAGGATATACATGAAGGGGATTGTGGTAATCACACTGGGGGCAGATCATTATTCTTGAAAGTATTGAGGACAGGATACTTTTGGCCAACAATGAGAAAAGATGCTGCAGAATATGCTCGAAGATGCGATGCATGTCAAAGGCATAGTAACATACTACATCAACCAGCCGAACCACTATATCCTGTAGTTTCCCCTTGGCCATTCATGAAATGGGGGATGGATATAGTAGGGAAGTTACCAAAAGCTCCGGGAGGAAAAGTTTTTATGTTAGCTATGACAGATTATTTCTCCAAGTGGGTTGAGGCTGAAGCATTTGTCCAAGTAAGAGACCAAGAAGTAGTATCCTTTATAAAAAGGAATATCCTGACTAGGTTTGGAGTACCGGCTGAGATCATTTGTGATAATGGGTCTCAATTTATAAGCAAAAAGGACTACTGACTTTTGCAAAAGTTGGGGAATCAAAATGATCACATCTACTCCGGTACATCCTCAAGCGAATGGACAAGCCGAATCCTCGAACAAGATAATAGTCAATAACTTAAAGAAGAGACTTGGAGCCAAAAAAGGAAAATGGGCGGAAGAGTTACCCTTTGTTTTGTGGGCTGATAGGACAACGGTGAAGAATGCAACTGGCCAAACCCCGTTTTCCTTGGTATTTGGAGCGGAGGCAATGATTCCAACAGAAATGACGATACCTACTGCAAGATCTATGCTACAGGATCCTGAACAGAATCCTGAAGTCTTATGTCAGGATTTGGATATTATAGATGAAAAAAGAGATGCAGCAAGGCTAAGGATAGCAGCATATCAACAAAGAATATCCAGAGCATACAATAAAAACATAAGGACTAGAAGATTTCGAGTTGGTGATTGGGTGCTGAGAAAGGCTTTTCAAAATACCACTAATCCTGCCGATGGCAAGCTAGCTCCGAAATGGGAAGGACCTTATGAAGTTGAGTCAGAAGCAGGGAAAGGAGCATATCGACTCAAAAATATGGAAGGGGATATGCTACCGAGATCTTGGAATGCTATACATCTCAAACTTTACTTCAAGTGAGTTTAGAATTCGATTTCTAACTCGGAATGGTATGTATTCTATCTCCTTTAAATATATTTGTTTATTATCTTAAACCCAATACTGACTTAGGCATCGGAGGGGTGTTAGCCAAGCTAACACCCACCTTAGTTTACAATTGTTTTGCAGGATATATTTCAGGATATAGCTCCAGGATATATACTCAGGATAAGTCGAAAGATTAGAGGATTGGCCCCCTCTCTCACGTTTAAGGGACACTGATCCCTTCAAAGGTTTAAAGGTATTCACCTTTCTTTCGAATTGGGTTTAAACACCTCGCCTGGAGCGCAAGTTATCTAGGTATAGTTCAAGGTAGCGGGACCAGTTCATGTAAAAGTGGCTGACAATTTCGTTACTGTTGGCTATATCCTGGATCCTAAAGGTATATGAGGATTGATCACCCTCTCTCACGAAAGAGTATTTTCATACTCTCAAAGGTTTAAAGGTTTTCGCCTTTCTAAGAATTGGAGTTTATACACTCTCGCCTGTAGCGCATGAAATTTAGGGTTTATCCCCAGATATCAGGGTTCATCCCCAGGATATTGAGGGTTTATCCCAAGTATGTTAAGGATTCATTTCAGGATATCATGGGTTTTGCCCTGGGGTATTCGGTGTTCATTGGAGTCAAAATATAAATACATTGGTGTTTTTGGCAAACACAGGGGACATACGTAATACTGCTCAAAGGATGGATCCAAGTTTATAAGTATACACTGGGGACAAACTTATGATAAAAGATCGGAACTGATCCTCTAAGGATCTCTGGTATGATTTCTCCTTTTTATTTGGACAATTTATAGGTGTATTTTAATATCCTGATCAAGATATCTTTCAGGATATCTTCCAGGATTCATTTATAATATATATTCCTAAGAATGTTCAAACCAAACAATTTTCATAAGTAAAATTTGTATGACAATAACAATAAAGTCAAGAGAGCAGTTATATTATTAACATACCAAAAGATGTGCTCTTAGTTTCACCTCAAAACAAGGCCCATCCACTAAGAGCACTAATAGTTCATAACCATATTTACCCAACAGTTGAGGGCTTCATCTCAAACCGAGACCCATCCACCTTCAACTGTTGTATTGTTCAAAAAGCATGCAGGAAATGTAAATTGTTCAGGTACGGGAAAGTAAAATGCGGAAAAGTAAATTGTTTGTGGAACTACAAACCAACATTCAGATTCAAAAAGGTGGGCTCTGGCCTTGGCACGTATATCCGTCATCGCCCACCTAAATGCCCTCACACAACGGCATCACCTCCAACCTTCTCAGACTTCTCCGCTCCAGCATCTTGACCAGCATCCTGCGCAGCATCCTGACCAATGTCCATCTCAGCATCACCTCCAGCATCCTTCTTCTCTCCAGCTTGGACCACCACCTCTGCTGACTTGGAAGACTCACCGGCTTCAGCAGGAAGTGGCACAGCTTTGCCTCCGAGCTCCTTCAACTTAGCCACCCAGGATTCAACTGGCCAAGATGGACAAACAAGGCCCGTCTCCTTGGCCTCGTAGGCCATCTTGATGCGTGCTTGTAGCAGGGAGACGATAGCAGAAGCCTTGATTCCCTCTCGAAAGCTGATCAAGGCCTGATCATGATCCATTTGAACGCTGGCAAGTTTGACCTCAGCGTCCTGGGTGACCTTCTTTAGCAAGCTTTCATAGTGTCGGCTCTTCGCTTCAGCAATAGCACCTTGGTCAGCAACGGTGCTCTCGAGCTGCTTGATCATGGCTTCATGAAGTGCCACGGTGCCACAGGCGTCATTGTACAAGTGGAGCAAATGCTGGAGGCCCTGCACATTAATTACAGGTATGAATTTAGAATGTATGCTGACTAAGACATCCTACCAGGATATCCTGTTAGGATATACGTGCAGGATATATGTGTAGGATATACATGGAGGATATGCGTCAGGATATTACCTTGTTAAGGAAGGATGTCATTGGCTCTAAGGAGTCAGAGAAGCTGAGTTCATCATAGGAGAACCCTTCTGAGCCTGGAGCACTGACCTCAAGACCCTTTCTCTTTTTCGCTGCGGAAGCACGGGTTCTTGGATTGGCCTTGGGAGCCGGGAGTGGCTTGGAGCTAGTGGTAGCAGGAGTCTCCTTCTTGACTATGGCTGGAGTTGGATAACTGTCAAGTTCATCTAGGTCTAGATAGACTGGGACTTTGCTGGAATCTGCACACAGGGAGTAAATTCTAAATCCCTCTTATGAATAACAGATAAAAAACATATGTGTGCAGGATATCTTGCAGGATCCTTACCAGACATGTTGGCACTTGAAAGAGGGCTTGGAGTTGGTGGAGAAGGATTGAAACTTCTTTCTGCCTCTGGGAGAAGTCTAACGGCGTCTATTCTTTCTTGAGAATTAGCAAGAGGAGGAGCAATCTTCCTAAAATCAGCTGCACAATAATGAAAATTTATTAGTTCAGAATATGAGACAGGATAAGGGACAGGATCATTCTTAAACCCTAATTCCTACCCTTTCTTAACCATCTCATCGGATAATCCGTTCCACCGGGGATCGAATCCCTTTTTACAAAGAAAAACTTGGATTGCCAACCATCCTCGTTTTTGGTGGCACGAAGAATCAATGGGGGACCGGAGCTAGAATAAAATAGAAACCTAGAAGAGCCATGGCATCTAAGCTTGTAGGCTAAAGGGAGATCATGGACAGAAAGGTCAGGTATGTGGTTTCTCTTGATTTGGTCAAGAACAGACAAAACACGCCAAAGCATTGGCATGGTTTGGCTGAAAGAAATTTTAGTGATGTTAAAGAACTCGGTAATAAAATCCGGAAAGGGGAATCGTAGCCCTAAGGTGAAGGGGAAAGCATTGAAACAAATCCACTCGGTGGAAACCATATCTGACCGGATTTCTCTGTCAAAGGGTCGGAATATGGTTCCATCCGGAAAGATACCGGAAGATTTCAAAGCCGACAGATGAGCACTATCAAAGGTGCATGATTCATTCTCCGGTTCTTGGAGAAGATTTTGTTGGATGAATGTGGGAGCCGAGTCGCCTGAACTGGATCTCGTTTGCCTAGGCATTTGGTCGCCTGAATTCTAGCCGGAGAAAAATGAAAGATGGTTATGAAGATGAGAGAGAGAATATTACCTTTTCTTGTCGATTGTGGGTAAAAAAGAAGATGAGGATGAGAAGATATAGGGTATGATGAGTAAATATAGGCCGGGTGGTTGAAAGCTGTCACAACAGAAGTCTTATCTCTTAATTACCTCGGCCACTGTGAAAAAATGTAACCGTTAGGATATCAAACGGTAACATTTTTGGGGACAATTGTTATGGGTGAAATTCTGAGCCCATATCCTGGAAAATATCTTGATCTATATCTTATTTATGTAGTATCTGTTTACATCCGGGATGTTGGTTCAGGATATTGGTAACATCCTGAACGGTATCCTCGGGATTGCTAATGGATTATGTGCAGGTACGTGTGTTAGAAGCTAGCAACGTTCATGAAGACTTATTCCGCGGAAGACTCGGTCCAAGCCGTTTAAAGAAAGACGTTGAAACCTTATTACTCGGTCTACAACGTTCGTGGTGGAATATTCGGAGCATCCCATATTTATAGGAATATTTGTTTGTATTTCGTTACTATAAATAGGAGGAACACCAGATCAAATAGGACACAACAATCTCACTGCAATCACACTCACTACACTCTAACACTTGTTCTCTTGCAATTTATACTCTCACACGAATTCATTGTAACACTTAGCGATCTGGTTGATATCCTGCACTGTATCCTGAAGTTTAAAGCAATAAGAAGAACAAGGCAGCTGCGATTGTCAGCTCCCGAGGTTTTATGCCGACGATCTAGATTGATCAAGGGCTTTCCTCGTACATCTCGTGTCGTTTCCTTTACTTTTTGTTTATTATTTGCTCACTGTTTGATCGCAGATATAGCTCAATATCCTGAGCCGTATCCTGAATACTGATTTTCTAAATAACACAACAAGCATATTTTCTATAAATTTTCTAGCACACTACCTCACATTACTAATTTGATCACTAAATTGCTTCGGTAATTTTTGACCAAAACAATTAAGTTTTGTTTTAATTTATGTCGATTGAGTTGATCATAAAAACTCTATATAAGTTCTCATGTAATTTGTATTGGGGATAGTTTTTGAGTTTTATAAAATAATTGTTTGACTTTTTTTTAAATTCTTGTCTTTTGGGGGACGAATTTGGGGGTTTGGGAAAAGATCTTCGCGGGTATTCTTAGAATCAACGTGTTTGATCTTCGTTTCCGTATCACGCGCTACATCAGTTGGTATCAGAGCTAAATTCCTGGCTCAAAATGGCTTGTGAGAGGGATTATCGCTTGTACCACACTCTACCATGTTTTGATGAATACGAGGATGAGCAATGGTATTCTTGGGCATGCGACGGTGACTCGGGTGGTACCAGTAGTGTGCTCACCATTAGGCATGACCACAAAAAAGAGTCAACGATCATGGGAGCCGGTGATGACGAATCAAGTTTCAAAAGTCATAGCGTTAAGGGTGATGGTCCTACTATGGTAACGGGTGGTCCAGCGGCTACATTTGGAACTCAACCTGTTAGCATGGGCGGCTTGCAAAAAAAATTCATGAGCAAAGCAATGAAGTCGAAGGCATTAAGAAACACAATAGATTTTGGTGCTTCTCAAATTTACTTTTGTACAATTTTAAAAGGTAATTTTCCAACAAATAGTTTTGAGGAAATTATTTTGGATGGTATACAAAATTCTCATGCTGTAAAAATCTGGTACGAGGTTCTATTTGAAAATTTGGTTGATGGCCAGATTGTGGAGGTTGGAGAAGCTATGTCGTCAAAAGATGCCCCTCATATTGATCAAAATGAAGAAAAAGTTGTTAAACTTGATGGGTATGTTGTAAAAAAATACAATGAGGTCCATGGTTTACGACTATATGGTTATTTAGTTGGAACTATATTAATTGAGAGGGTCAAGACAATAGTGAACAAGAAATGGTCCTATGCTCTGTTCAACCCAGGTGGTACAGGTTCAGAGTCAAATGAGATAACCCGTGAAGTAGAACTACTTGGGCGGGCCTTGATAATAATCGAAAAGAATCGGATTGATGTTCCTTTCGATCCAGGTGGCTTTAGCCTGGGACAAAACTCGAGGTCGAGTTTTTCCAAAGGTGGGGAGAATGATGCGGGAATATCAAGTGTCGACTCAATTAAGTAATGAAATAAATCCACATTTAGTGTTCATTAAGTTTTGTTTTAATTTATGTCCATTGAGTTGATTATAAAAACTCTATATAAGTTCTCATGTAATTTGTATTGGGGATAGTTTTTTAGTTTTATAAAATAATTGTTTGACTTTTTTTAAGTTCTTGTCTTTTGGGGGACGAATTTGGGGGTTTGGGAAAAGATCTTCGCGGGTATTCTTAGAATCAACGTGTTTGATCTTTGTTATCGCTTCACGCACTACATCACATGCTGAGAAATGTGTGGGACCGATGGTGCTTGATTTCGAGACATAGGTCTTCTTGACTTGGTCTGGGGAGCAGTTTGTGCACGGAGTTGTGCATACACAACGTTCAATGCTCCCTGAGACCTGACATACCAGGAGATTGGGGTTTCTCCTGGGGGTAGAATTGAGCTTACAGGGATCTCAGGCTGTACCCCTGGGGTTACAGGCTCGTTTGGATGACTATTAATGAACTGCACTTCATTGTCATCCGAGGCTTTTTCTACAATACCCTCAACCTGGGTATTGTTAACAAAATTTGGCCGAGGGCCATTTTGACGGTGAGTTGACGTTTCTTCCATTTTCGAATGGAAATAACAAAGTGAATTGAAAACGAGAAAAAACGGATGAAACAGAGAAAATCGGTGGGCGCCAATGAAGAAACACTGGATAAATGACCGGAGTCAAATAAACCAGAGGGTAATGTTCTACATAAAAAGGGTTGGTTCTCTCTCGCTCAATTCAAAGGGACAGATCTTCTTCTCTTCTCGATAGCTGCAAAACAGACACCATTAGACTCGCCACGGGGAGAATGGGGGTTCTCTCCGTGACCACCCTCCGGCGTGAGAATAAGTATCGGTATATGAAGAAGAAGAAGTAAGAGTGAAGTGAATGTGACTTGAAGTTCATACCTGAATTACTCTTCTATTTATAACCAGGAGTTTGGGTGGGAAAACCTGTTATTGAAATGTTGACGGAATGTGCTAACTCCGTAAGCAGTTATTTCCTCTTCCGTTAATCCTAGCGATCTGACGTGAGAGCACACGGATCGCTATTTAGATCAATGGTTGGGGTATTGCCACGTGGAAAGTGGGCAAGTGGAGGTTTCTCCTCAAATTCATGCCATCATCGTGACTTCGAGGGAGCCTGGGATGATGGCACGTGGCCAGACGGTTATAACCGTCTGGTGGTGCACGATTGAGTCTTCTAGAAGGTTACTGCCATAATCCGGTGTGACTCTTTATCGTGTGGTGTCAATGCAATAAATAATATCCAAGTCTGGGTACTACTTAAGCGGGATTGCTTGTTGGGATTTTTGTCCCTTTGTTGTGGAGAGAGGCACAAGGATTTATTAATTTCCTTTTGGCGCGCATGTGTTGTCTGGTGTCTTTCTTCTAAGTCTTCTTTATTGGACAAGTGCGCGGCCGCGCAAGGTCTAAAGAAGGTTAGGATATTGAGGTTGTGGTATGGACTTAAGTACTCAAAACGAGGTTTTTGGAACCTTACCCCTTCAAGTTTCTATAAATTGTTGCATACAAATGACCAACATGTGAGAAATTTGCTAGGATCCATATTGTTGCATTTTTAGAATGTAGAGGGTGCGATATGAAACTTTTTGTATGTTCATTTTATCTCTTGTAGTTTGATCTAATTACATATTGCCCCATAATACGAATATACTTGCCCAAAACGGAGGAACTCCACAAAGCAAGATGTAAAGAATGACACCGGCACTCCATACATCGATTTGTTCTCCATAATTTCGTTTTAATACTTCGGGGGCCATGTAAAATGGGATTCCGACGATGTCTCTAAATCTTTGGCCTACAATCAAAGCAATATCAGTCGTTAGTGTAAGATAAGAAATGTACTTTTTAGTTTATTTTAAAAATGAAAACGCTAATTTGAGTTTTGATTTTGAATAATAACTGTATAAGTTGATGTAAGGCATTAAATTAATTGTTCCAACATATCCGATCATGTTGAGATACGTTGTCATACTTTATATGTATCGTTTTATCTCACATGTCTGCGACTCTGTAGTGTAATAAGAACATACCAGGCTCAAAGGCTATAGAGAGACCAAAGTCGATTGCCTTTAGAGGTGCGTGTTCGCCTTTATGAGCGTATAAGAAATTTTCAGGTTTCAAATACTCCATGCTTGTGGCAAGTCTACACAAATATATTTATATTGTAATAGATACGACTAAAAACGAAACATACAGAAGATGCACTAATAACATACAAGAAAGATAGCTAAGACAAAAGTTTGGATTTGTTTTACTAGCATTTTCATTATTTCTCTATGCCGAAAAATATAACACAATATCGAGTAAAAAATGCACAATCAATTGCAAAAAAGACAAAATTACGCAAACATAGAAAAGACACAATGCTAATAAAAAGACACATTAATCTGAATAAAAATCTAGAATCAATAAGTTAAAAATCCAAAAGCAAAAACCAAAAATCTCATATCGTAAAATTCGATGAGACGGTTCCAGTGCCACTTGAAAGAGTTCAATCGAATCCGTTTGATACCCTTCTAACGAATTCCTATTTTTAGAAGACTATGTATTTCATCCTTACCTTTGTGTATATATACCGGCAAGGATGACTAACTACCTGATAACTAACTATATTTATATACTATTTATATACTATTAATTTGAAACATTTGTGTGCATATTTGGTTGTAAGTTGTGCTTAAATAGTTGTACCTTAATCAAATATAGGTTGTAAGTTGTACTTAAGTGGTTGTACCTTAATCAAATAATAATGGTTTCATTACCTTACCAAATTCAATTTGTTTTGTATGTATGTATTGTTGTAAATTTTGCTTAAGTGGTTGTACCCTAATCAAATAATGGTTTCATTATCTTACCATATTCAATCGGTTTGATCCATTCAAAGTTGTGTTGTTTTATTTGTAAATTATTATGTATACTAATCTAATTAATTTAGCCAAAATCTTGTATAAATATAATTTGCAACATATTTATGCAATGGTTGTTGTAATGTATGCATTATGGTTTGTATAGTGGTAATGATATATATTATATATAGATTACGATGAACCTGTCAAACGAGAAAAAATTGACGCGAGTTCATCGTAACGCGCGAGTCCTATCAACTTAGTTATTTTATTCTATATTTTACATTTCGGTTTAATTTCTTCGCATTAACACCACAACTTCAGTGTCGGTTGTCGCTGACAGTATTGCGGCATTAGTGCTCGCCCCCGCCGCAACGTGGGGGTGCTTAATACTATTTAGTATTAATTCAAAGTTGAAAAGAAATCTTTATTCTTATGGAAATTATATTGTTTAATAATATTATTATTTAATAGTAGGAAGAAATTGAAAAATAAATCTAATTTAAATAAGAATACAAATTTATGTAATTTATCCTAATTATGGTTTTACAAAGAATTTAAAAAAAAACTTCATCTATCTTCTACGGGCAAATACAAATGATTTATTATTATTATTAATTCAAACCGAAAACAAATCAATCTTTATTCTTATCGGAATTGTATTGTTTAATACTATTATTATTAATTAACATGTGAGAAAAATTTAAAAAATAACGTGAGAAAACACCAAAAAGCGACATGTGTCCTAAAAAGATTTTTATTTATTAGTATAGAGAGATACGTACAAAATACAAAAAAAATACTGCAAGCATATTTTTTTTACCGTGCTAACACATGGTGTACAAGGCTCACACATACATGGGTCTTGCGGTGTCGAGTCTAATTATGCTTAATATACATCTTTACCTTGCATTTTTACAAAAGGCAATATGCACCCATGAACTCCTAGTCACATTACATCGATCTTTCCATTGCTCCAATATACAATAATATTGCCTCTTAACAGTAAAATAGTAATCTCTACTTTATGGGTTTCAAATGTAGAACGGTAATCTTTTACTTACCAACACCAAGAAGGACAAATATCTATAGTAAAAAAGCCACAAAGAAATCTCAACTGTATGGGTTTTAAACTTCTAGATAAAAAATAGTGACGGACCCAGAAATTATTTGCTGAGGGTGTGGAGAAGGTATTCAACCATATTTTCAAGGGGTGCGGTCGGGTTTTTTTGCCTAAAATATACACTAATTTTTTTTTCAAGGGGTGCGGCCGTCTACCCTGGCCAATGGGTAGGTCCGCCCATGATAAAAATATACAATTCAAGTATAATTCAATAGGATTTACTTGAATCCATGAGAATAAGCCTAAATCTCATCTTCACATTCTATTAAACTACTTTTGTGCACAAACCAAGAATCAAGTAAAGACCACGTTTAAGAATCAAATCAATACAAACATGGGTGTTTTGTTTTGCTCATTTACTAATTACCTATATATATTTTAACCGGGTCACGCTATTTTGATTATCTTGTTATGCATTATTTAACAAATGCAATACCAATGGACTACGAATTACTTTAGGGTATACAGTAGGTAATCTTCCTTTATTCACAATTTCAATGCAAGATTTATGCAAATTAGCACGTTGCGTGTATAGATTCCCTTGTTAGGGGACGGGGCGGCCCGTTGTCGGCCAACCATCACGCGTTGATAGGCATGGAACACCACCGCCGGTGGATATTATCACGCGTGGTGAAAGATAAGCGTGATGATGAGCACGCGTTGTTTGTGTTTATGTGGTGAGTTGTTTTCCAATGGAGATGAGTGTGTGGTGAGTGATGGGCATTTCCACTAAAATCCATCACTGATGAAATAAAGCTGTTGTGAGTGATGAGTGTGTGGTTAGTGATGGGCGCCCCTACCCCCTTAGCGGTAGTTTACTATTATCATTGTTAGTATTTTTGTATTGTTATATTTCCGGATAAACTATTTTGTATACGGTTTCTAAAGTCGGTTTTTCTTTCACCTGAGATAGAGGTAAGGTTATGCTCACCAAATCCTCCTAGACCTACTAATAGCTTTGTTATGAGGTAGATTTTTGTTTGATTGTTTATACTTTGCATGCATAAAGATTTCGAGAAATCACATATGTTTATATTAAAAAAAACTGAGAACTTACGATAGAACACGAAGATGATAATAACCTGGACAACTTCAAGAATCGTCTTGATAACAAGGGCGGCAGCTCTTTCCGTGTAATGACCTTTCGCAACAATCCGATCAAAAAGCTCACCACCTTCACAAAGCTCCATAACCAAATAAATCGCGTCTTTATCCTCATAAACATCTTTAAACGTCACAATATTCGGATGCAACGGCATATGCCTCATGATCGCCACCTCTCTCTTCACGTCTTCAACGTCGATTTCCGCCCTTAACCTGCTTTTCGATATTTTCTTGCATGCGACTCTTTCGCTGGTTGTAATATCTTGACATTCGTATGACACCCCAAACTCACCCCTACCGAGTTCTTTTCCTATTTTGTAACGGTCATATATGTCTTTCCCAAATGTGCCTTTGATGACACGAACGGGGCGTATGAATCTTTGGGTTTGTGGTTTTGTGCGTTTTTTGCGTTGTTTTCGGTCGTGTGATGTGGGTTGGACAAGGCTTGTGTTGGCAATAGAAACCCAACCCCCCATTGATGATATGATGATGGTTTTATGAAATGCAATTAGGGGGGGGGGGGGGGGGGGGGGGGGGGGGGTTTGGAAGATGGATTTGGGATTCTTGGAATGATGTTGCAAAATCACGTTGAGGATTGGAAACACTGATTTTGTGGTGAAATTTTGGATTTGATGGTGATTTTGAGGTTGAAAAGTTTTGTGTTCTTTAAACGTTTAACATTAACTATAAACAATTCCACGAGTCCGTAACTTTTGTAAATTAAAGGGGTCAAAATTAAATATCTTTTTTTTTTAACTTTTAACTTTAGCTTCGGCTTATTTATTGGCGTCAGGACTTAAACATATAAATACAAAATAATTAATTTAAATACAAAATAATTAATTTATAAAGAAATTGACATTCAATAATAATATTCAATGTTATTTTAACTAAATATACTTTATAAAAGATATAAACTCGTTAAACTATTTCTTTCATCCCATATCTTATGGAGTATGAGTGATAATCATGAGAAATTTTTACAAACGGGCTGATTAATTGAGTAAAACTGTTTATACACATGATTCATTTCATCTAAGCCAACTCAAATTATAAAAAAAAAAAAGTCAATTTTGATATACTTAAGTTATACAATAAGCAAAAAATATCACTCAGTTTTTATGCATAAACTACCTCAAATGGGTTGTGCAAGTGGAGGGAGGGAGGGAGAGAGAGAGAATGTGTTCGATGTAGTTTTTGAGAGGAGATAATGTTGTTAGAGAGTAGGCTTTGGGAGGTTTGGTGATGTAGCGTGTGATACGATAACGAAGAACAAATCACATTGATTCTATGAATATCCGTAATAATCTTCCACAAACCTCTAAAATTTAATCTAAAAGGCAGAGAATTTAAAGTGAAAAGTGATTGTTCTCAAAATTGATAACTGACTATTCGAATTACAAGAGAAAGATATGAATAAAGACAGAAATTCAAAATGGGCTACAAAAAGGTCGTAGGCCAAACACAAGGCTAAAAACAAAATGCATAAAACACTGAAAAAAAAAACATAAAAGTGTCCAAAACTCCCACTAAAATGCATTTTTTTGGCCGAAACACGGACAAGGCCTCTTTTGGGTCCTTGCCACGACGTGCTCCTCACTTCAAGCTTCGATTTGATTAGTCGAGCCCCTAAAACGGAGACCCGTAGCCAAAGTTATGTCCGTTTTCGTAAACCCCCCTTGGTAGCTTGATCATGTGCCTCCAGATATGCCATGACTTGATCTTCTGCACTTGAGCCTGCATCATTTGGCCAACGATGACATGATACCCTTTTTATATAGCCTTAAAAATAGGTCATTCAATATAATCTTATAAAATGTGATAATTTATAATCAACAGGGGTAGACAGGGCAGGCGCACCCCTTGATTTTTTAATGTATTTTATAGGGTAAAATTTTGATCGCACCCCTTGAAAATTTTGGTTAAACCTCTCGTTCGCACCCTTTGAAAATATTTCTTGTGTTCGCCATTGTTGATCAACACCACCAACAACCATTCTATGTTGACACACTCAACAAACCCCACCACCACCTTTGGCGCCACCTTCATCATCACCACCACCTCCGTCTCCTCCATACCACCTTCGCGGCCGCCACCGCCAACGCCAACATTATACTATTTAGTTTATAACCAACATTAAACATATTTCTTTTAGATAATTCGTGAAAATGTGAATCAAAACTAGCCAATAAACACAACCAATCCTATTATAAATATAGATGCACAAAAAGCCCGAACTCAGACCCAAACTTGAAAAAAACCCAGATCGGGTGTTAAAAAAACCGGGTATTTTAAACCCGAACCCGACCCTGGCCGTAGGTCTGGGTATGGTATTTTAGCTAAGTACCCGAACCCGGGTTTAATAATACCCGTACCCGGGTTTTACGAATACCCTATACGGGGTTTTAGAAATGTATGCACTTTGATTATTCTAGTTCCTAGTAACATGTAATCTTGTTAAATTAAAGTTTTATATTATTAAAGTTCATGTTTATAAACCAAAAAATGAAGTTGGAAACAAAAAACTACAAAGTTGATGTTTATACCCGGATGGTTTTTTGGGTTTTTTTTTTTCATACTCAAACACAAAAATAGGGTATTTTAACACCCAGGTATAGAAAACCCAAACCCTACCTGAACCTGGATACACAGGGTATGGATTTCCTGGCCGATACCCAGACCCGAACCCAACCTGAGTATTGGCAATACCCAACCTGGGTATTAAAAAACCCGGTTTTGTGCATCTCTAATTATAACGCTTTAATTCAAAAACCGGCTTTTAAGTTTGAAGTTCGAAAAGCACAAGTTATCTAAGGTGCAGTTTGTTTTTTTTTCAAGAAGTACTTCCTGGCCTTTTATGTCTGCGCCGCGCAGACCTTTGGGTCTGAAGACTGTTTGTTTTCTAGAGGATATTTCACTTAAAAAGGTCTGCATGACATCTTTTTGGTGCATATCTGGGAATGGGTCTTCTCACCTCTTCTTCCTTTCTTTTTTCCTAACATCACACACACAGACACAACTCTTTCTCCTCCAACCTCTCCTCCTCCCACCCCCGCCACCTACATAGCGCCACCACCTCCACAACGTCGACACCTCCTCCGCCACCACCTCCACTTCCTCTGCCACCACCTCCACAGCCCCCATCGTCTCCCCCACCCTCCACAGCCGCCATCACCTCTCCCACTCTCCACATCCACCGTCATCTCCGCCAGCCTCCACAGCCATTGTCACCGTCATCTCCGCCAGCCTCCACAGCCATTGGTTCCGGTGAGACTCCGATTAACGATCAAGGCTTGTAAGTCTCAAATCTATGTAGATTGGCCACCCTCGACAAGTCAGGTAAGTGAAATCTGTTCCGATTGAGTTTCCGACCACTTAAATTCAATCTTTTTTTATTTTTTGGCTACGGTAGTAGGTGGTTGGACGGTGGGTTTTGACGGTGGTTCCGATCGAATCCTTTGTGAGCTTTATGATTGTTGTTCTTAACGGTTTGTGCTGTGAGGTTGATTCACCTTAGACCATATGTTCATTTCGAGGGTCGGTTCACTAGAGAAATTGAAACTAATAGAGTATATATCTGATTATAATATGTTTCTTTATTTCAAGAATTGTGTTTTTTTGTATTTAATGTCATGAATTGTTAAATAATTCTGATTGCAATGTGTTAATTGTTAAAGAATTCTGATTATTTCAATATAGATGTTCATCTTGCATAAGTTAAAAAACAAACAGTCTTTTTCTTACAGACTGCAAAGGTTTGGTCTACCTCTTCTGCTACAGATGTCTACAGATATCACAGACTGCACACGTTTTACCTCTTTACCTCTGAAAAAAAAAACAAAAATCACCTAAACCTTGATGGGCTACAACTGACCCACACACACCAAATGACCAAAGGCCCAATAAACACCGGTCGTTTAAATTCAAACCGGTTAGCACACGACTCCTTCGTGCCCGATCAATGCGGGTAAACCTCCAAAAGGCATTAAAAACAACCCACCACCATTTGTATCACCACCGCGGGAAACAACTTCCACCACCGTCACCACCATATCCACCGCCACGTCATCACCACCAGGTACGCCGGATTATTCATCACTCTCAATTCTTCACATGCAGTTAATTCACACTTCTTATTATTAACATCTTCTTAAATTCAAAAAACCTGCATCAATCTCGTTATAATAACTTCAATTTCTTATCAGTTATCACAATCGAGTTTTCAATTTATGTGCAGCTGAATTTTGTGTACGTTTACGTGGAAATCAAATATATGTCGTAATTTGATTTGTTCATAGAATTCAGCATCGATTCAACATTTTGCTGACGTAAGCATTTATTTTAACCGATGCTAGAAACTTCTTATATGATTTGTTCACTTTAGAATTCTGTATTTTGTGACCTAACGGTTGAATTTAACGAATCGATTTCGAATCATAGTGTTCTTCATTCTGTAATTTGATTTGATTATGTGTTTGTAGTTTTATTCATAGAAATTATAATGGATTCGATATTTTGCTGACGTGTAATTTGTCCTGTTTGATTTAGAATTGTGTAATTTGTGACCTAACGGTTGAATTAAACGAATCGATTTCGAATTATAGTGTTGTTCATCATTGTGTAATTTGATTTGATTTTGTGTTTGAAGTGTTATTCATTGAAATCAGCATCAATTTGATGTTTTGCAGATGTAAACTTATATTTAGCCAGGTGTTAGAAGCTTCTTATTTGATTTGTTCGATTTAGAATTATGTACTTTGTGACCTAACGGTTGAATTTAACGACTCAATGTCGAATCAGTGTGTTCATCATCGTGTAATTTGATTTCATTTCAATATCTGTTTGTAGGTTTATCTTAGAAACCAGCATCAATTCGATGTTTTGCAGATGTATAACACATATTTGACCTGATGTTAGACGCTTCTTATTTGACTTGTTCGTGTTTGTTTCCACAAGGTATCATACGAGTTCAGTTTATTTGAAATTTTATACATGAATTCTGTATTTTGTGACAGAACAGTTGAATTTAACTACTTGAATTCGAATAACACTGTTCAACTGTTTATCATAGTGTAATTTGATTATCTGTTTGTAGTTTTTAGGATCGATCCGATGTTTTTTAGGCGTATACATATATATTTGACCAGATACTGGAAGCTTCTTATTTGACTTGTTAAAATTTTGTTTCCACAAGTTATTATATGAGTTCAAACTATTTGAAAATGTATGTTTGAATTCTGTATTTTGTGACCTAACTACTGAATTTGACGACTCGAATTCATATAACAGTGTTCATCATGGTGTAATTTGATTTGATTATCTGTTTGTAGATAGCATCGATTCGATGTTTTGCAGACGTAAACATAATAACATATATTTCACTGTATGTTGGAAGCTTCTTATTTGACTAGTTCATGTTTACTTTCCACAAGTTATCATATGAATTGAATTTATTTGAATATTTATATTTGAATTCTGTATTTTGTGACCTAACAATTGAACTCTAATCACAGTGTTCATCAATATCATGGTGTGCATTAGGAATGACCTAAAAGTTCATACACAAGAACTTAAATTCGGATCAGATGACTTGTTTAAAGAATCAGTCAATCTCCGAATCGATGATACCGATCCTGTTTATAGATCCAGATTTAAGGCTTTCAATGAACAAAGTGACGTTGAAGATAATGAATTCGCTATTACTTTGAGGAAAGAAGAATCACTTAATCGTGATAACTGCACGTGGTTATCGCTAACTGGCGCATCGTCCCCATCGTCGTGTTGTAAAGATTACGGTCTATCCGGTTACATGGATCTTAAAATAGACGCCTGGTTCATTTCGTTATTATCGAAACAATCATCAAGATCCGATACACTTTTGAACACGAAAATCACATTCTTTGACGGTTCTAGAGTAAACCCGATCGAAGAAGCATCTTTTGTTCTCGATGAAAGCAAAAAACCGGAAGAAAAAATTGTTTTTGAGGAGAATTTGGAGGAAGAAGAAGTTGTTTTGTGGCTAAAGAATGAGTCAGAATGTTGTAGTCAAACTTTGGATGACAGGTCAAAGTCAAAGTTTGCATATTTTACAGATAGCAGTGATCAACAGTCTTTGTTTTCCTCATCTTCTAGCTCTGATCACTCATCAGAAGTCATGGATTTGGAAGAAGTTAGTACGGATAAACCGCTTTTTTGGCCGCTTAATTCAGCGTCCGATTGGTGTTCCGAGACTAAATGGGATTACTTCATTATGTCGCCGCGTAAAGATATATACAAACTCGGTATGTCACCAAAAACTACTTATAATCGAGAACTGCATTCAAAACAAGGCTGCAACAGAAGACTCGTGTTTGGAACAGACTCAAAATCATCGTCAAACATGATAAAAAGTGCGAATGTAGTAGCGACGGAGCAAGAAGTTGACCGTTTGACCAAACCGTCGGTGAGCTCGCATAAGATAGTGTTGGAAGATCTTTTGTTAGTAGATAAGTTGAATGCAGAAGGTGTGATTGAGCAAGTATTAGGACTTGGTGAGTTTGATGGACATGAGGGTATTGAAGATGAGTTCGACGAAGATGATTTTTCTCTACGGTTTTGAAAACCGGACCAAAACAGACCTCGGGTTGAACCAGGAACGAGCCTCGTCATCGGTTCAAAATTTCCTAATTGTAGATTTTTTTTGAATTAATCATATG
>JARYGA010028516.1:0-29566 GCA_030545235.1 Helianthus tuberosus
ATTTATTTAATCAAATTGTCCAATAGGAAACCCTAATTGAGAAACCCAAGTGATTCTGTATAATCCCTAAAATTTTCAGAACATTTGGAATTAGAATCAGGGCCCCTAAAAATCAAGGGGGGTAAACCCTAATTGACGATTATCTCTAAAAATGCGTTGTCTAGATTTAAAATTCTCGAACTATCAACTCAGCAAGCCTATACCAGTGACAAGCCTACCCTACTCTACGTTGACACCTCAGGCGAGTCGCGACAGGGTCGGCAACATCTTCCGCGACACGCGGGGGAAACCAATTTCACGTATAAATAGAACAGTCTGTTTCATGCAACTGAGTGTTTGTTCGACGTTCAAATTCGAACTGTACGCTGAGTTATAGTATAATCACTACAAAAACACACACTGATCACGAAGTGCTGCCACAATTCAGGGTAATAACTCGATCGCTGCTACGATTCAATGTCCGATCGATTAAACTATCCAATGGATGTTTAAGTGCTGCCCACATTAGGGTTTATGCTTTGTCATTCGTCGTTAAATCGATGGATGTTTAAGTATCGCACTTTGTCATTCATTGTGAAGGTTTTAATCTCGTGAGTTATCGTAAATGCTGTATTAAGTTACTAACCTAGTTTGTGTGCCTGATTATTTAAACTAGGTTATCAAGGCTAATCAGTAGGACAAGCTCTGTTAAATCTGCAATGTGAGTCATTCTCTTTTTATCAAATCTATTTACAAAAGCATGTTTATTTCAAAGTTATAATTACGGGGATTAAGTCTTTGTAATCACCAAATTACAGCCGGTATGTGGGGGTTTGTATACATTACTTGATAATCGTCACCATTGGGGCAGCCAATGGGGGATATGACCATAGTCACAGATCCGGTCGAGTGACAAATACCGTGGGTAGTTGGTTTGATATCAGAAACATGGTAATCGCTCTTAATACTGTAAATTATAACAAACGAGTCGTTTTAGAAAATAGAATGATTCACTCTGTATTTCCCGCTGACAAAACCTTTTTCAAACATGTTTCAGGTGATCTGTTGTGATCCAGGAAAAGTGCCGTAAAGCACTATCAGCTTAAGGAAGTGGCTCAGTATAAAATAAAGAAACATGTTTTGTAAAATAAAAGATTTCTTTGTGAAATCTCAATATTGTAAATTACCGGGTTTTATCCCGAATTGTGAAATAAAATAATCGGGAAATATTTCAGTTTTAAAAAGATCCTGAAGAAACTTCAACTGTTAATTAAATACTACGGGATTTCTGTCCCGCGGCTCCTGAAACGGGTCAAACCGGGTCGGGGCCGTGACACTTACAACTACCAAGGTACCTAAAATGCGTTTGTAGTTTAGAAGGCAGGACATTCCTTATGAACCAAGAATCCCTCAAGGTGCCTAGGGTATTATAATGGTCCATGTTAATCATCTTTGTATCGTTACAATCACCCTGTTATGTACTTATCATCCTCGATAAGGTTTGCCCTACCATCGCGAATGACACAGGTGTGGCTCTGATACCATTTGTAACATCTGACCTCTCATACCACCAATATTGTCCTTTTTGTTCTCGATGTGTTGCACATCCATGAACTCATAGATTTGTTTTTGGTTGCTTCGGTGGAGACTTCCCATGAGGTCACCCATCTTATTACTACTCCCACCTAAAGACACTTAACTATGGAGTTTTCATATGCTTCACAACCAATACACCCAAAACGCATTGGTGATTTAAGAGGAAGAGCATTCCTTATGAACCAAGAATCTCTCATGGCTATTGTCGTTGTGGGATTTTCCTAAGGTGTTACAATGATCCATGTTAATCTTTACTACTTTTTGCTTTGTTACAGAGAGCGTTAGGATTAAAGGGCTAACTTCCTTTAGCCAAAGGGTGGAACAATGCATCTTTTGCATTCCTTCATCCCTAAGTTGTTTCTTTTCCATGACAACACCACATCAACTTTTTTACATCGCTTCCGACCCTAGATCCTAAGGCATCTTTCTCATCTCAGTAATCCCTAAACCAAGATGGCATGGTTAATAAATCAAAACATACCCCCACGATTCGCTTGGTGTTCGTTATGGGCGGCACCGCTCTGTGAGGGGTGTTCCCACCATGGAAGGACCTACTATATAGAGTGCAAAAGCAACCGAACCCGTAATTTTTTATGTTATATGTAACGTATTGAAGGGGTAAGGTCCCAAAAACCTCATAATAAGTGCTTGGGACCATACCACAACCTTGCCTTTCAACCTTTTAACCTTGCGCGGCCGCGCACTGGTCCTACAAAAGGAAGAAATAGTCAGCAGTCTACAATCGCGCGCCCAAAGGAAATCATAAATCCTCGCGCCTTCTTTCATTAGCAAAGGATGAAAATCCTATAATAAATACTTCCGCTTAAATATCCAGACTTGGATACTATTTACCCAGACTTGGGATTTATTCATTCAGCAGTTTCCACACAATAAGGTGCCACACCAGATTACAGCAGTAATCTTCCAGAAGAAATACAATCGTGCACCACTAAGATGGTTATAACCGTCTGGACATGTGTCACCATCTCAGGCATCCCTGAAATCACAACGAAAGCATGTGATTAGAGAGTAATCTCCACTTGATCACTTTACACGTGGCAAATCCCCAGCCTTCGATCTAAGCCACGATCCGTGTGCTCTCACGTCGGATCAAGGAGCTTGACGGAAGGAAATGTAACCGCTTACGGGGTTAGCATCTTCCGTCAACTTTTCACTAACGGGTTTTCCCGCCTAAACGACTCCCGGCTATAAATATGAGAAAAAACCCAGGTATGAATTCAAGTTACACACACTTCTCAAATACATCTTCTTCTTCATTACCCATACTTATTCTCACACCGGAGTCGGGTCAAGGAGAGAACCCTCTTCTCCCCTTGGCGAGGCTAACGGTGCTCTTTTTTGCAGAATTATCGGAGAAGAAGATCAGTTGTACCCGAATCAATCGAGAGAAAACCACCCTTTTATGCGGATTCAAACCCCCTAGATATATCGGTTCCGACCATTTATCTAGTGTTTCTTCACGTATCCTACGCTCTTTCAATCAACCCTTAAGATCTTTCAATGCTGATCTCAAGTTTATTAAACTTACTTAGAAAAGATCCATCTATACATGTTGCATTTTAATAACAAAGCTGAAAAAAATAAGTATTAATTCGATTAAACACTTCAATTATTCTTTTTAAATGATTATTGAGGAGCTCATTATAATTTTATGATCATGATTACTTCAGAAGAAGCAAGATATCATTACTAGGGTTGTAAACGAACCGAACGTTCAGCGAACAGTTCGTGAATCGTTCGGCGTGAAGTTCATTTATGTAACGAATGAACACGAACAAAAAATTTTGTTTGGTTAGCTTAGAGAACAAACACGAACAAATGTCTCATTCGTTCGACTGCGTTTATGAACGTTCGGTTACGTTGGTTCATTTCCGTCCGTTTATCTTCGTTCGTGTTCGTTTGATCTGTGACAACTGGCCCAAAACCGGTAATTTCTGTACTATTTTAATATTATTTATTATCTGCAATTATGTGCTTAGACGTCAACATTTTCTGATTTCTTGCTATGCATATGAATTCATGCATGTTTTATACTTCAAATATTGCTTTGAGCATTACTTTAAGCGCTGCGATAGAAAGACTAGTAAACTCACCGGTAAGACACAATGTGTTAGCATTTCTGCAGAAAGCAGTCAGACAATAGAATTAGGGCCTAGGAATAGGTCCAACATCTAAAATACATTAAAACCCAAGTATGGATACAAGGGTTAACATATAAGCTTTCCGGAAGCTAAACTATGCACTAAAAGACACCAGATTCTTACCTAAAATGCTGAATTCTGCATAATTCAGCAATAATTCAGCTATAATCAGCATTTTAACACTAAAATATCATGCAGAATTTATGTTTTATTGTCCAGAATAACTTACAAAGTGTCAGGAATTGAAACTGCCACAAAAGGTGCTTCATATTTAGTGAAACTGTCCAATTTAGCACTTTAACGAACCGTAACGAAACGAACAACCGGACACTATCCAGGACATCAAAATTTGACTAGAAGTAATGTTTTTATGATATTAAGCTAGTATTGGTGATATAACACCTTAAAAATCATAAAAACACCTAAGCACACTTAAACTAATTTAAACCTTCTAGTTTCCATTCTTAACCCTCAACTTCCAAGAATTTACACTTTACCCCCCCCCCCCCTTCATCCTTGGCTGGCCCAATGGGCCCCACTTCTCTTTGATTAAAATAATCTTCCTTGTCCCCTTAATTATGTGCATAAGATCCTAAAGAAGATTGGTGTGTTGGAAATTTCTTTATAAGGAACCATGAGTAGTAACCATTAACTTACATCTCACAAAAACCACCATCTTCTTCCCCTTTCTTCTTCTTGGTCTCGGCTCAAACACACACACATACACCCACCATTTTCACTTCATTACAAGGCAATCCAAAGTCACTAGAAGGTGTATGGAGGCTATCTAAGGAGACTTGAAGTGCTAGAACTTGAAGGACCTCTTTGTGGAGCTTTTAACCACTCACTTTCTTCCATCTTCATCTTCATCCTTCTTGTGCCACTTCCCTAGCCATTAGAGCTACTTGTAAGCCTCTTGATCACTATATTAGTTCATGTTTATGTTATGTACAAGTCTCACCATCTAAACAACTAAACTTTTAAAGAAGAAAATAAGAAGATCTAACATATTCATGAAGAAAACAAGTGATTATATTAAATTTTAGTGTATGTAATGAAGTTGTTGATGTTAAATATTGTGTATATGTTTAGATCAAGTATGTTAAGCTTGTTAGAAGCTTAGATCTAACAAGTTTAAGCATGGATCTTGAAAGATCCATGGTTAAACTTGAAGATGAACATATGAAAAACTTATGTGAACTTGAAAAATGAATTTTTATGCATAAACTTGTAATCTTGAAGTAACAAAGTGAGTATAACACTAACTTTTGAAACTAAAATATATGAAAAACTTGTTAATGATTTTACAAGAAGCTTGTTTATTAAAAATCTAAAGATGTTAAGCATAGATCTTGAAAGATCTATGGTGAAACATGATGTTAAACATAATGATCTTTCTAATGAACATAAAAGTGGTTTTAGAACATGATTTACAAACTTTGAAACCATTAAACTCATGGATGATTGAGTTAGTAAATTAAAGTCTCATAAAAGTTTGTTTAAAATACTCAAGAACACTAGTTTTTGGAAAAACCATTATATGTTAAGTGTAGATCTAAAAGACTACACATTTTTAACAAGAATAAAGTTCACCATGATGTTTCATATGAAGAAATTAGTGTATGTTGTTGAAAATTATTTTTGGTGTTGAAAAGAAAATAAACACATGTTTTGAAAACATGGGAAACCTCCATTTTTAGGGGAAACTATGTCAAAATTTTTATAAAATTTTGACACTTAGAAAATATAAGTTTTGGTGAAACTTATTCCCAAAAAATTCACCTAAAAATATTTACCAAGGTTTCCTAATTTTTGTGTAAAATTTCATGTTAAGAAATGATGATTTCTTCAAGATTAAAATTTATATTAAATATATATATATATTTTAGGAAAAATATATATATTTAGTGATCATCAAATTTTGTGCTAAGTGTATATTATGTGTATTATATGTAGTAGTGTATTAGGAACTTGAAAATACACTAAATACTCCCAAGGAGTGTGAATACCAAAATACACATACAAATACATGAGGATACTAAAGTATACAAATATACAAAATTCCTCACAAGGAAGTACATGGACAAATACAAGAAACTATATTTACGAAAATATATTCCTTAACATATTATTGAATTTGGACAATTTATGGACACTTATTGACTTAAATATATATTTTTGGGCAAATATATAACCTTTACCAAGTAATGAAATTTATACAAAATCGGGTGAATAACGAGAATGATTATATATATTTTATGGCATGACAAAATATATATATTTCCTACAAGACTTAAAAATACATTATTTTAAGAAATATAATTCCGGAAAGTAATAAAAATCAAAGTATTGATTTTTGGTGAAAATACAAAATACTCAAGTATTTACATAAATTACAAGTATATTTTCCTAAATATACTTGCACAAAAATAATATTGAGAATATTATTTCACAAAATACTTATATTTATTTTTGGGAAAATAATATAAGTAACCTATATGGAAGAGTTAAAAATATAAATTATTTTTAACAACTTATTACCTTTATAAAGACTTCATAAATGAATATATATATATATATATATATTTGAGAGGTAAAATATATATTTACAAATAAACATTGCATATTCAAAGTACAAGACACAACGTACGGACAAGACCCGACAAACAAGGGCACGACCCTCACAAAGAATGAACATACAAAGAACAAATACATAAACAAAAGATGGTGACTTGTACTTGTGTGATACAAGTCTAGCGACTAACGTAAATAGAACACGTATAGGTCACGACGCTACAAAACCAAACGGTGAAGTTTACGACGCAGGATACGCAAAATTGTGAGTTCATGTCCCCACTTTTAAACTTTTACTTGTTTTCTAAACTTGGGGAAAATACATGTACTATGGTATGTAGAATACAAAACTAAGGAATGACTCATAGATCATGTGACGTATAGGGTGCCATAAGCACCATTAATCCACTATATACCTAGACCGCGAACAAAATGTTAGATCTAATGGGTTTCAGGCAGCCACACTCTTGGCCACACTTTTTCCAAGAGTGCTTTTGTGTCTCTAGTCATGAATCGACAAGTAAAAATTCCTATGGTTTGGATGCTTCCTATGTCGTTCCATATGTTAGTGGCCTCACGAACCATTAGCGGTCTCGTATTCCTTACATTTACATAAATACTTGTTTCAATACAATTACATACCATTTTTTCTACAATGAATGCTTAAATGTTTTACACAAAAGTGTATGAATTCACACCAACATTATGTTGATGATTTTCCAAAACTTACATGTATTTCAGGTAACTAGAGTGGATGTACGTGCGGTATCTCTCTTGCTCAAGGAGAGAGAGCGCACGTACATCCACTCTAAACATGTTAAAAACCTGAAACTCTATTTTTTCTAACTTAGCTAAAATTTGGACATTCAAAACATTTTTTTTCGGATAATTATTTCTAAGTTAGTTAAACTCTGAATGATTATGTTTAAGTTAGTTAAACTTGATTTATCGTTTGGTGGTTGTAGTAGACTTGTAATGTCCCATGTTTAAGTTTAACAATTTTTTATTTTTTATTATTTTCAACTTAAATGTTCGTTTACGTTCGTTTTACTTCGTTCGCGTTTGTTTGTTTCGAGATTAGTGTTCGCAAACAACTGAATTTCCTTAACGAACGAACACGAACATAAACTTGTGTTCGGTATGTGTTTATGAATAATTCGCGAACATATTAATATCATTATCGAGCGAACACAAACATGGCCTTATTCATGTTTGTTTGATAAAAAAAATCCTTGTTCGACCTATGATACCCACCGGTCCCACTTAATTTCTCATCCTCTACCCCGGTGCCCATTCTTCCACCCTACTACAAATCCAATCATACAAATTTTGTCACCACTATCACATGTTGAATTATTTAATGAACAATTACATTAACAATAATATAAAACATACATCATCACGCCTTTGACAATCACATATAAGATTCGTGACTATGCATATATCTATCTATCTTCTTATTATCTATTTTATAATTATAAACTAGTCTAAGACCCCGCGAGTTTCGCGGGTGGCTTAACACACAAATGTATAACTTAAAATTTTTTAAATAATCCTTTGAAATAAATAAACGTTCAAGTAAGGAAATCCATCTCTCTACCCGCGGTTACGTAATATATCAAACGAAGTTAGATTCAATCTAACTTTAAAAAATTAAGCTAAAAATAAGGTAAGGCATCTAAAATTTGTTGAGTTTCGAATCAAACCATATACCAAGTAAGATGACAGATGTTGAAATAAGCGATTACGGGTTCTATAGCCCAAGGTTCGAAACAAACCATATACCAAGTAAGATTGTCATGATGAAAGGAATCATCCAAAGTTGATGGCCTTTGATAAACATATATCTTAACAAAGTTAGATTCTATAGCCCAAGGTTAGGATATGACTCAATACATGGACAATCTTGTAAATATGACTCAATACATGGACAATCTTGTATTCACATTAGCATATTCCTTAGCATCAAAGGCAATCTTCTTTCCAATAAAAGGTAACAACAAATTCCCCAGATGTGAAGCCCGGTGCAAAGTGCTAATGAGTATGTACTTTCTCTGCATTTGGTATTTGAAGTGAATTCAGGAACAACTGACACATAGAACCAAAACTGAAATAACAAAAGAAGAAGTACCATCATAATCCGTAGATTACCAGCCCATAAGCATTACACAACAACATAGCAAATAAAATACAAATAATATTCACTCCAAATTTGAGGAAAAAAAATATAATTGAAAACCGAGAACCATTCCAGATGGATGCATTAAGACCACCATTAGGATTAAGGTGAGATGGAGCCAGTGTCAATGCTACCCTCTGAACTGAGGATATAGTGGTTCAAACATATTGGCTAGCCATTGATGCAACATTTTCTTACATGTGACTTTGAAATGCAATTGTCTCTACTAATCTTATGGTCCCACTACCAGAGTTATGATCACCTAGTAACTTATTCCCAGATCTGCCTATTTCTAAAGCAAAGCCAAGATCGAGAGTGTGATTTGGACTTGATTTCTCCTGCATATATTAATATTAATTAATAAACTAAATCACATGCAATTGAGCCGGAAATGAATAACTAAAAGGTAAAATGCATTATGCATAAAAGGTAACTAACTGCAATCTCATTCTTAATTCAAGTAACCAACTTTTAGGGCATAAATACCCATCAAAGTTTTTTAATATTTTCAATTTATGGTAAACTAATTTCATAAAATTCGAATCTAGGAAACAATGTTGCAGTTGACATGACAGTAACTTTTGACCAAGTTGACTTATTTATGACATGGCACTTATGTGAGGTTGACATGGCACACAAAATATATACAAATGCTAACCTAACCTAGCCGGAATCAAGAGGAATGATACAAAAGCCCGAAAGCAAAAGAGGTGCAAAATCAGCAGAAGAAGAATCGATGGGAGCAAATATAGGTTCAGCACACATCCTAGCAGCATTTTCGTCCATTCCACTGTATAGTTATAGATTAAATCATAATGTTAGATACATAAAAAATTACAAATTGCATAATTATTATTGCAAGTAATGTCAGGTATATAATATCCAAGGCGTTGTATAGAAAACCCATGTACTTGAAGAAGAAACATGTCTCTCGGGATCAAAGCGCCTTCTGGACGTTGCTCAACACCCTCCATTTTAGTGACCTCCAATAACTATAAAGTTTCAAACTTTAGAGTTAATTTGATTTAGAAACAAATATATAAACTTGCCTTTTTTAATTGTAACAATCAACTTTAACTTAGGTGCAAAGATTTTAGGCAATATTAACACACCATGACATCTGATTTGATTCACTTATCAAAATGAAACATCTAGAAAAATGATTTTTTGAACAAATAGACGACCCAACAATCAGATAAACACTTGAATCAATTGTTTCAATGTTCTAATTGACTTGCCTTTTGTGGAATTGTTAAATGGCATGTATTGCAACTATTTGGGAAACTCAAGTGAAATGATCAGTTGTGGTACTGAAATTTATAAATGATTCTAACTATTTCGGAACTGAAAGTAAAAAAATTGAGTGGATGAAGTAATCAACTTACTCAGTTCCTTTGTTTCGAAGGATGCGGAATTGTTCAGGAGAAAGAACTGCACACAAATATCTGACGGAATTAAACTTTAATGGCCTAAGCTATTCACTATACATAAAAGTAATATCTTTTACATCAGAGCCTTATGCAAAAAGGCATTAAATCCTATCACATGTGTACATGTCCTACTACAACACAACCATCATTATAAGTTAAATTAAACCAAACAAAATAGCACTTAAGAAAGCACTTTGCGTGAAATATATTGAAGCAAACCAAGAGATTTAACACATGAATGGCAAAACATGTATACAATAGTTGACGAAACATGGAATACACTGAAGCACTTAGTAAAATGTATACAATATAAGAATCTTATAGAGCCGAAACAAAATAAGCACTTAAACTTAATGGGTAGCTCGGATACAATATCGACCCGCTTATTTTTAAATGATTTGAATAGGGTTATGTGATATCTATGCGGTTCAAAACAAAAAAGAATGAGCTTAAAGGTGACAATATAACAATGAAAACAAATGTGCACTTAAATGTGTCACTTATATGAATGGGGCAAACCATAAAGGATGATTCATCTTATCAATTATCCTTCTGTTCTAAGAAATTGTTTGACTTCTAAATAGTAAAAATGTCTATTACATGACCTGCAAACTAAAACATATTTGGTCTTTAAATAAAATAATGAAAAACTCTTCTAAATAATATTAATAGAGATAAGAGTAAGCTACAAAGTTGCTCACTGAATATATACACATGTTCTTTAAGACTACCTTACACGTCCATATTCTGAAGTAAAATAGAGAGGTCACATCCTTCAAAAGATTTAGTTAGTTCGTATATTTTTTATTTTATTTTTTGGCATGTATATCCATAACACAACCACTTCTTATGCATAATATTTAAAAGTTAAATCCTCAGTTTGACCAAACATCACATAGTTAATAATAAAATAATTTAGGATGGTTTTATACATTATAAGTACATTTTGTAAAACTTTCACACTATTTGACCCGTTTTCGCTTAAGCTAGATTTTTTTTTATTTCACCCTTTTGACCATTAAAGCTTTAAAAGAAACAAATTAACCCAAATATGAATTCACACCAACATTATGTTGATGATTTTCCAAAACTTACATGTATTTCAGGTAACTAGAGTGGATGTACGTGCGGTATCTCTCTTGCTAAAGGAGAGAGAGCGCACGTACATCCACTCTAAACATGTTAAAAACCTGAAACTCTATTTTTTCTAACTTAGCTAAAATTTGGACATTCAAAACATTTTTTTTCGGATAATTATTTCTAAGTTAGTTAAACTCTGAATGATTATGTTTAAGTTAGTTAAACTTGATTCATCGTTTGGTGGTTGTAGTAGACTTGTAATGTCCCATGTTTAAGTTTAACAATTTTTTATTATTTTCAACTTAAATGTTCGTTTACGTTCGTTTTACTTCGTTCACGTTTGTTTGTGTTCGAGATTAGTGTTCGCAAACAACTGAATTTCCTTAACGAACGAACACGAACATAAACTTGTGTTTGGTATGTGTTTATGAATAATTCACGAACATATTAATATCATTATCGAGCGAACACAAACATGGCCTTATTCGTGTTTGTTGGATATAAAAAATCCCTGTTCGACCTATGATACCCACTTAATTTCTCATCCTCTACCCCGGTGCCCATTCTTCCACCCTACTACAAATCCAATCATACAAATTTTGTCACCACTATCACATGTTGAATTATTTAATGAACAATTACATTAACAATAATAATATAAAACATAGATCATCCATTCTTCACGCCTATAATAAGATTCGTGACTATGCATATATCTATCTATCTATCTATCTTCTTATTATCTATTTTATAATTAGAATTTATTTTTGTTTGCTTCTAGTTCATGCTCAAAGCATTTGCGAATCGCAGCTTTTTCTTCACATGCAGAGGAGATGCATGCATTGTTGATAAACTTTGAAGATTCTGTGTAATACTCTCAATTATGTAAGTTTTGCTTCATTTTGTTCGATTTTAAGTGGATTTAACTGAAGAATTTGGTGTAATTGTGTATTAGTGCTTGTAAGTGTAAGTTTGATTGATTTTTGTTCGATTTGAAGTGGATTTAACCGAAGATTCTGGTTGAATCGTGCTTGTATTATATAAGTTGATTGATTTCGTTTGATTTGAAGCGGTTTTGACTGAACATTCTGGTTGAATCTGTCTTATAGTAGAGTGTATTATGTAAGTTTGGTTGACTTTTGTTTGATTTGAAGCGGATTTAACCGAAGATTCTGGTTGAATCGTGCTTCTAATGTAGTGTATTGCGTAATTTTGCTTAATTTTCGTTCGATTTGAAGCGGATTTAACCGAAGATTCTGGTTGAATCGTGTTAACATAGCGTATTATATATATCTTTGCTTGATTTTTGTTCGATTTGAAGTGGATTTAACCGAAGATTCTGGTTGAATCGTGCTTATGATGTAGTATATTATGTAAGCTTGCTTAATTTTCATTCGATTTGAAGTGAAACTAACCGAAGATTCTCGATGAATCGTGCTAATATTGTAGTGTATCATGTAAGCTTGCTTAATCTTCATTTGATTTGATGTGAAATTAACCAAAGATTCTGGTTGAATCGTGCTAATATTGTAGTGTATTAAATAAGTTTGCTTGATTTTCATTCGATTTGAAGTGGATTAAACCGAAGATGCTAGTTATATCGTGCTAATATTTACTGTATTATGTAAGTTTGATTGATATTCGTTCGATATGAAGCGGAGTTAACAGAAGATTCTGGTTGAATCGTGCAGATTTCGAGATTTAGTGTGTGAATATAGAGATTGATGGAGAACAATGTCGATATTGAAAGCGAAGGAGGAGAGAAAATGGTGAACAATGTCGATATTGAAAGCGAAGGAGGAGAGAAAATGGAGACAAATGCATCAATTTTTGAGGAAAGCGATATGATACGAGAACCACTGCTTTTGAAGAGTAGGATCAATACGACGTCGCAAATCGCTATTGTTGGTGCGAATGTTTGCCCGATCGAATCGCTTGATTACGAGTAATCCTTCATTATTGTCTCTCTGAATTCAGCTGATGTTCTATCTGGTTCATTCTTTTTAATTGATTTCTGTTTAGAGTTCATCCTTTATGGTCAGTGGATTAATTTAATAGATGATTAAATAAGTGGTATTAAATTTAATATAAAGTGACGACAAAGTACAGATTCTTTTTGGGGTTTTAACTTTTCTCTCATCATTGATTGTTTTTATGACATCTGATTTCAGAAACTAAAAGTGGATGATTTGAACAAGGTATATCATTAACATGTTCATTGGGTTGACCTTAATATATTTCTATTTATTATTATTATAATTTATTATTGTTATTGTTTTTTTAATTAAATGAACATAATTGTAAATACAGATACCAAATCTTATTATCTTAAAAGAACAATTCAATAGTTTTGGTTGCACGCTATGTCATATACTTGCAGCTTTGATGAACCTTATGATCTAAATTATTTTGTTACAAAAAATAATGGAAAGGTTAAACAGTTTCATAAATGTGATGTGATTTTACAGAAAGCGAATGGCAGTTACAGGTTCCTAATATGGAAGACGCACTTTGTACTAGTGATGTTTTGGAACTTATGTTGCTACATAGTAGTCGTTTTGTTACTACTTTAGTATTTTATTTCATTTTTTATTAATTATTTTTTTTAAATTCTCGGCAGGATCGTAGAAAACGATCTTTTTAAGCAGGATTGGAGGTCCAGGAACAAGGTGCAGATATTTCAATACGTTTTCTTAAAGTGGGCACTAGTACTTCTTATAGGATTAGCTACAGGACTTGTCGGTTTTTTCAATAACCTTGCAGTGGAGAACATTGCTGGTTTTAAGCTTCTTCTAACTGGCAATCTTTTGCTTAAAGAAAGGTCCGCCCAAATATGTTCTATTTAAACCGCATACGGCTTGAAGTGACGGAGAATCTTTGTTATTGAAAATGCAGGTATTATCTGGCATTTGCTGCATTGGCTGGTTGTAATGTGGTTCTTGCAACGTGTGCTGCAGTTCTTTGCGCTTATATTGCCCCGTCAGCAGCTGGTTCCGGTATACCTGAGGTTAAGGCCTATCTTAATGGTGTAGATGCTCATTCTATTCTGGCTCCAAGCACTCTCTTTGTAAAGGTCTGTACCATGCATAGTTGTCAATGGCGAATAGCGACAAATAGCGATAAATAGGGTCGGCTATTTTATAAATAGCGATACACTACAAAAAAAAATTAAAATTTATAAATATGCTATTTTACATGTATATTTAACAAAAACCTAAAATCCAGCCATTTATATTAAAAAAACAAAGAAAGAATTAAATTGTCGCTATTATCGCTATCTATGGCTACAACCCTAATAGCGAGCCTAAAACTATACGCTACGTAGCGCGCTATAGTGATCGCTACGCTAACTATTGACAACTATGGTACCATGTGCATAATCATGTGTACTCTCTGTCTCCTCTTTATCTTGTTTTGATATTGGTGTGTACGATCAGATTTTTGGATCTATTTTTGGGGTTGCTGCTGGATTTGTTGTGGGAAAGGAAGGACCAATGGTTCACACGGGGGCTTGCATAGCTAACTTACTTGGACAGGGGGGCTCTCGAAAGTACCATTTGACATGGAAATGGCTTAGATACTTTAAAAACGATAGGGACCGTAGGGATTTGATCACATGTGGTGCTGCTGCTGGTGTTGCTGCTGCCTTTCGTGCCCCGGTTGGTGGGGTCCTCTTTGCTCTTGAAGAAGCAGCCTCATGGTCTCTCTCTCTCCCTCTCCTATATATATGTGTGTGTGTAATGTTAGGTTTAGGGCCGTTCAAATCGCTCGCCGCTCGCTCGACGCTCGTTCGGAAATTGCTCGGAAATTGCTCGTTCGATTTGACGCTCGATTGTAAACGAGCCGCTCTGCTCGGTTCGGTTTGCAAACGAGCCAAGCATGAGCAAAGATCCGCTTGGCTCGGTTCGGCTCGAATTTATATTTTAATAGTATATATATACATATACATATACATATACACATACATCTATAAACACGTATATACACAAATATAAATTATACATATATATACACACATACACCTATATATATACACACACTTACACATACATATATACTTAAATATAAATTAAATTTATAGTTTTATATGTACCAATCTATTAGATTTTGGTCAACTATATACAAATTTACAACTATATTTATACGTACTAGCTCAATCACGCCAAAAAAATTAAAATCAAAACTAAAAGCTAAGCCCTAAACCGATAGACGACAATATGTTCATCGCCTCAATTCTTCATGTTGTTACCCTAAGTCGATCGTCTCCTGCTCTCAACGTAATTGTTCGTGCAATATGATCATCGCCTCGTCAACCACAACATTGTTATTTATAAGAAAAATATTATGCCATGAAATGTGCATGTTTTTAAAGACATAAAAACTTGAGACCCAACATTGTCACTATCTCTCTCAGCAAATTTAAATTGGGCGACACGGTTGTCCAAATCGCTCGAACTTCGCTCGACGCTCGCTCGGAATTTTTACTGCTCGAAAAATGCTCGCTTGATTTGATGCTCGGTTTTAAATGAGCCGCTCCGCTCGGTTTGGTTTGAAAACGAGCCAAGCACGAGCAAAGGTCCGCTCGGTTCGGCTCGGCTCGTGAACAGCCCTAGTTAGGTTCATTAGAAAATCGAGAAAATGACTACTAACCAATCAAATATTTTTGCTTTTATTTTTTATTTTCTTTAATTATAATGTTAGTTTTGTAGAAATAAAAATAACCAATTTAAAAATATCTGTAGATTAACGAGCTACATATATGTAACTTTCGAAGGCACACGTATATGTTTGACCTTTTTCTAACTTGTCATTAACTTTGACCAAGTTTGACTTTCCTGTAGTGACATCGATATGGTGCTGATGTGGCACCAGGAAACCGGTTTATCTTAGAAATTACCTTAATTTTTTTATAAAATTGAATTCTTTTTCGGATAAAGCTGTTACCCAAAAGAGAAATTGACCAAACATGGTTAGTTCTCTATGTAGTTTTCCCACTATTTGCTTCTGCAGTATCTAAACCTTATACACACCATTGGACAGGTGGCGGAGTGCTCTTCTATGGAGAACATTTTTCACAACTGCTGTGGTAGCTGTTGTATTGAAGTCCCTAATTGAATATTGTAAAAACGAAAAGTGTGGATTATTTGGGGAAGGTGGTCTCATTATGTTCGATATAAATAATTCAGTACCTTCTTATAACACAATAGATCTCCTTGCCATTATACTACTTGGAGTTATTGGTGGAATCTTTGGAAGCATCTACAATTATCTTGTTGATAAGGTCTTGCGCACGTATAGCATCATCAATGAGTAAGCCCTTTTCATCTTGCTTGATATAACATACGTTCATCAAACACCCTAGATTCAATATCCCGCAAACAGTTTCCAAAAGCTGAGCCGCTTGTGGGCTACTCGAGAACTGCTCTCTCAAAGCTCGAAACAATCCCAACATAAACGAGCTCGAGCCCGGTTTTGAGCCTAAATTGGAGGTCATTTAAAGCTTCAGCCTGGGCCCAAGCTTGACTAGGCTTTCGAGCCTAAACAAGCCTATTATTTATACAAATATACTATTTATGGATCAGGTTCAATAAGGAACTCGTCTGAATTGTGAGAACTTGAGAACTCCAGTGGAAATCCTACTTCCTGGCGAGTTTTTCCACCATTTTTTTGCACAAACGTAGATGAACAAGTAACTAACACATCTGTAAAAAACAAAATTGTCGAGCCGGCATTTATTCGTCATTTACACTAACGTAAAAATCATGTACAACAGCACCTGACGTCAGCGTTTATAACACATTTAAATGTGTTTTACGCTAATATAAATTTACGCATACGACTTTTTTCAGTTTTTTTTTTTTTAATTTTGGGATTTTTTTTGAAAAAACCGTTTTTTAGCCTTGTTCTCACGGTTCTCACAACTAAGGGGGTTTTTATTTTACCCTAACCCTACTATTCGTAATTTTATACAGTGAGTATAGTTACATAACAAATATTATATATAAAATTTTATAATTATAAATATATATAAGAATAATTGTATATACATAAATAAAATATTTAAATACTTAATAAATAATAAACCGCCCAACCTTGAGCTTGAAAGATTAACATGTTGAGCTGGAGCTTTATATATACTTGAAACAAGCCGAGCTCGAGCTTAGACGAGCTCAGGCTTGGCCCGTTTACCCCCGTAGGCACATCATTCAAAACATTTATGCAAAGCATATATAAATTCATGTTGCTCTCTGTAACATGACTTGCATGCTGCCTTCACTGATTCTTGAAATAAATTGCAGGAAAGGTCCGGCTTTCAGGGTGCTTCTGGTGATCATCATTTCGATCCTAACTTCTTGTTGTGCGTTTGGCGTCCCGTGGTTTGTTAAATGCATTCCATGTCCTGATCATTTAAAGGACGTATGCCCCACAAAAGGCCGTTCCGGAAGCTACAAAAGCTTTCAGTGCCCCGACGGTCACTATAACGATCTGGCTTCCCTTTTACTCACCACCAATGATGACGCCATCCGAAGCTTATTCAGCCCCCTAAATACAAACGAGTTTCGCATACCTTGTCTCGTTATCTTCTTCTTCGCCATGTACTTCCTCGGTATCATAACATATGGAATCGCGATTCCGTCAGGACTCTTTATTCCCGTAATTTTAGCCGGTGCGTCATACGGGCGTCTTGCAGGTAGACTTCTAAGTCCCATCGCTAATCTTGATTGCGGTCTCTTTGCCCTACTTGGAGCAGCCTCGTTTCTTGGTGGCACCATGAGAATGACGGTTTCTCTATGCGTTATACTTCTCGAGCTCACTGACAATCTACTAATGCTTCCGTTAATGATGCTCGTCCTCCTGATTTCAAAAACCGTCGCTGATTGTTTCAACAAAGGAGTGTATGACCAGATTGTGATAATGAAAGGGTTACCTTTTCTAGAAGCCCATGCTGAACCATACATGAGGCATTTGGTTGCGGGTGACGTTGTTTCCGGGCCTTTGATTACTTTCTCAGCTGTCGAAAAAGTTGGTAACATAGTACATTCTTTAAGGATGACATCACATAATGCATTTCCGGTTATTGACGAGCCACCTATTACCGACGCCCCGGAGTTATGTGGGCTTGTTTTGAGGTCTCATTTGCTTGTTTTGCTTAAAGGGAAGATGTTCACGAAACATAGGCGTTTGAGTGGAGGTGAGACGTTGAAACGGTACCATGCGTTTGATTTTGCAAAGGCAGGATCCGGAAAAGGGTTGAAGCTTGAAGATCTCGAGATTGAGATGGAGGAGATGGAGATGTTTGTTGATCTTCATCCTATTACCAACACATCACCGTATACAGTGGTGGAGACCATGTCTCTTGCTAAGGCTGCAGTGGCTTTTAGGGAGCTTGGTCTTCGACACTTGTGTGTGGTGCCAAAAACTCCTGGGGTGAGCTTTCTTTTCTTTCTTCTCTATTAGTTTATGTGGCTCATTGGTCTTGATTACCGTAGGGATGTAAACGAGCCGGCTTTGCTAGTTTCGAGCTCTGTCTAAAGCTCGACTCAGTATTTTTTCAAGCCTGAGCTAAGCTCATTTTTTTTTATTAGATATTTAATTATATTATTGATATATATATATATATATGTGTGTGTGTGTGTATTTCTAATTATAGATTTATTCATATAATATAATATATAATTTTTAGATATTTTCATAATAGTTTTATGTAGATTAATATTTATATGTTACTATATATTTTTCAAACAAACTATAAATCATTATATTTATATAAAAATAACTGGCTCGTTTAGGCTCACAAGTCTAGTCAAGCGCGGTATGTGAAGCTCGGCCTTGAGCTTGTTGTTTATTAAATGAGCTTCAATTTTAGCCTGAGAACCGCAAATGGTTCACGAGCGGGTCGGTTTATACACACCACATGAATTTAGTGGTGGCATGATGGACGAATCACGCCGGCTGGGTTACAAATGGCTACTTTTTGCTTATTTTATATTTTTTAAAGTAGTTAGCGTATAAATATTTTCTTATTTTATCATAAACTAGTTTTTTGAATTAAAAAATAGGTGGTTTTTTTGCATCATAAAAACCCACTTTAGCTGATTTTCAACCCGTTTGACCATTTTCCCTTTAAGATAATTTTTGTTGTACCCTTAATAAGTAAATGGATCGAAATTGTCATACAACACGGGTTTTGGACCTCTGTTCTTACTTGCATATTTTCTTTCAAACAGTAAACACTGATGGATAATAAGTTGTGATCTTGCAGAGGCCGCCAATAGTTGGTATCTTGACGCGGCACGATTTCATACCCGAGCATGTTTTGGGACTCTACCCGCACATCGACGCGCACAAGTAGATGAAAAACACACCGCGCGGAAGTGGTGTCATGTGTATAATGCTTTGGATTCAACAAACGTTGAATGTACATTACAGGTAACTTAACAAGGTTATAAACTTGTTTTGGATCCTGAGATATTGTTGTATTCTTTTGTGAAAGTGAAAATAAGCATGTGGATAGTCATGTTGAAAATGTTTTTGGTGGATTGAAAGGTACAGATGTTGCTTGTAGTGTGTTGAGTAAACAAGTCTGAGTCATTTTTTATTTATTTAAAAGGTGTTGGTTTGCATGTAAAGAACTCTTTGTTAATTTTTAAACTGTTATATAGTGTTATAAATATAATTAATAGTGGTGTTTTAAATATAATTAATAGTGGTCGATAAAACTCAGAATTGATGGTTTTCTTTTATGTATTGATTATACAACCGGTGGCAGTTTTGTCGACATTGGATACCTATCAACTTGACGTTAGAATTATCGCTGGTCTGGTCACATAATAAATTGCAAAGTCTCTAAGAAGTACATAGTAAAAATACATTGTTATTAGAAAATAAATTATAAAAATACAATGTCACTAGACATGAAAAAAAAATCCCATAACATTCTATAGTTTTTAGTGAATTTTCATTTGTTGAAAATGATTCCTTACATCTTTGATCTTGCAACATATACAAGAACTAGGTTATGTACCCGTGATTTCACGGGTTATGCGTTGTTTTATAAAAAATTATATTTACAAAAGAATTTTATATATTTGATTTCTTATAGTTGGATAATCTCTTCATACTAACACCACTTTAACGTCCCTTCTACCACGTGTTTTTCTTACCGTGCCATGTTGCTAACGTGACGCTTAATGTCTCCTATTTATACCCTCCCACGCTTAATATTATATACCCGTGAGTTTCATGTGTTTTGCGTGAGTTTCAAACAACCCATAACCCGTGAAATCACGGGTATATAATGATATTTCCATCACTACAACTGAATTATTCTTGAACAGTTGAATACCCCAAATCAAACTACTCATATCGGAAAACGATCTACATTGCCAAATTTAACAGTAAATAACGGGTTACATACCTCATAAAAGAAGGTTCATAGATAGGGTTCGAATATGTTTATTGTATTTTTCTTCTCTTTAACCGTACACGCTCATCACACATAAACTTTTTAACTTTTACTTTTCAAACCATATGGCTAAAGCTTTACTCAACCCTATTTTGGGAAGTTGGACTTCAAGTTCCCAACATAGGGTTTAGTGAAGCTCTAGCCATATGATTTGAAAAGTAAAAGTAAAAAAACCAAATTTTTTATATTTGCAAAAGAAACTTTTTTATATGATCTCTCTATTATAAATTATAACACTTGTTTTTTTTTTGGAGGGGGAAACATAAAAAAGGATCACATTATATGTGGGTGGGTTTTATTTGTTTGGATGATCCAAAGGTTAAACGGATCCAAACACTTCAACACTACCAACACTCACAAAAATTGAAAATAGACGACACTTTTACTCGCTTCCCCCTAGGGTTCTTCAACACTCCAACACTCTCACCACTAAATCTCTGCGTTCCGTATCTTCAACATCCAGACAAACCCTATAATCTCTGAATTCCGCATCTTCTTCAACATCCAGAGACGCGATTTCACTCACGAAAAGGTTATAAACTAACAGTTATTAGAAATCACTGGATTCGGTAACTTTTTTTTGAACTGATTTCTTGTTTTTTCACAGATTTCATAGTTTCATTTGTTTAATAATGTTAAATAATGAGAATCTAAGTGTCGGAAAACAAAATAACGATGACCAGAAGTTCAATCGTTTGTGTTTCATTTTTTTTCTTGACTTGTTTTTCTATCTAAGTAATGTTTACATTATGTTTCATTTTTCATTAAACCCTAAAACCTTGATACTGATCAAACCCTAAATGTTTTGTTAGTGGTTGTTGATTTTCATTTTAAACCCTAAAACAGAAATTTTGATTGTTTGTGCTTGATTAATGCCCTGGTTTTTTAGAAATTTGACACTTTTTGGTATTTGATATAAGATTTCTGGTTAAAATGATGGTTTTTAGGGCTATGATTGATAATGGTGATGTTTTTATGCTAAATTTTCATCGTGATGTTTCTATGAACTGTTATATGAATTTTCAAGGTCGTTGTTGATTTTCTTTACTTCAAACCATAAAACGGAGATTTTGATATATGTTCTTTCAAACCTTTAAGTTCTGTTTTAGTGTGGTAATTGAAAATTCTTACGAGTAATCATTGTGAATTAGATTGCACAAACTGTATATGAGTGTTTTTACACTGTCTTGGGTCAAAAATCTTACACTGTTTGAGTTAAAATGATGGACTTTTTTGGGTTAAAATGTTGCTGGTGGAAGTTTGCTAATGTAAGAGGCTCTTCTTAAAGTGGTTTTCATGTTGTTTTGATGTTCATAGTTCAAGGTACTCACTCACTTTAACTGTTTTGAAAGTTTGCCAATGTCACCAACAATTAAAGCTGCCACTTCAGAAGCGGTTGGTAAGTTGTATGTTCTTCCATTTTGTTGCCTTCTTCCAATGAGCCGCAACTTTAGCTCAGCATTACAATTATCTTTAAAAAAATCTCTTACCATGCGATATGTTTTAACCAAAACATTCTCCGAGTCTAACATATTCTGTATATGTTGTATAACTTGAACATCAAGATCGAAAGAATTTGATGAAGAAGCTCTATTAGATTCACTAAATAAAATAAAAACATATGATATTAATTTAAAATTATAAGAAATTCTTAAAAAATAAAATAGTAACATTGATACGTACCCAAAAGCGGATTGTCTATTTGAAAGTTCATTGTCAGTATCATATATATAAAGCTGGGAGAATTTTGGTTTAGATCCATGCTCTGGTAGAAGACTTCCCATTCTATGGTAATTCTGACCACCCAATCGGAATATATAAGGAGCATTACCTCTGTTAATGAATTTATCAACTTTTCCGCCAATGGAAGTAAATGAGAACATGGAATTGTATCGACGGATGTTCTTGATGAATGACTTGCTTTTTGGATCCAATCCATTAAAAAGAGACTGATAACTTGGTGGTGCTTCCTTCATATTAGGAAGTTGAACTTTACCATATGCACAACAAATTGAATAACTTGAACTAAATTGGATTTTTGTAATCCCTCTACGAGCTTCGACATCCCATAATTTTGCTTGACATATTCGGCAAGTGACATTTTGATCTAAGTGATCAACATAATCTGTTCAAAAATATTTAAATAATATTAGTAATAAAAAATTATAAAGTTGGATGCAATTTCAATTAAAATTAATTAACTGTATATTGTATGTTTAATTTATGTAAAATGTACCTTTTGAAATACCAACAATTTCGTCTTTTTTAGTATCAATTTCATGAACTCGTTGAGCAGATAACTGATTCGATTGTCTTTTTTCCAAAATACTCTTTCTTGAATTTCGCCTTTCTTGACTGTTAAAATTGTCCATGGAATTATTTAAACCTGTAACATCAAATATATAAAAATGATTGATACAAAATAAAATATAAAAAAATTATTAAAATATTCTGGTGTTACCGTTTGAGTATTCTGCTGTAATTTCAGAGACAGGACTTCTAGTATTTCCATTGGTACAATTGGTAAAAGATAGTGAATTACATAAACGATTCTTTTTTATGACATTCTCTTTGTTCTTAGCCTTTCTTGTATCCAAATACAATTTTCGTAACTTTCTCCTGTGCTGACTCTCAATATTGGTAGAGTTTGTGTTTAAAACTGTACAAAAAGATAATATTTAAGATAGAGGAATTTATTAGAAAAAAAAATTAAACGAAATACTTACGGGGGGGGGGGGGGGTTAATAGATATTGCTGTAATATTTGAGAATAGTGTTGTATTTGTGCAATTATTTAAACCTGTAATAAAATTATATAGAAATGAATAATGATTAAAAAATAGTGAATAAAAATAATATTAAAAAAACGAATATGTGATAATGAAAATAAAAATAGGTAAGCGGTATATTTGTAGAATTTTTATATAAATGATTTTTAGTACAGTACCTGTTGTAATGTCAGAAAAAGGGCTTCTAATACTTCCAATGGGAGAATTAGTAAAACATAGTGAATTACATAAAAGATTGTCTTTGATGACATTCTCTTTGTTATTAAAAACAATCTCTTCAACAGAACCGTTCTTAACCTTTCTTCTATTCAAATACAGTTTTCGTAACTTCCTCCGATCATGACTCTCAATATCGGTAGAGTTTGTGTTTAAAACTGTAAAAAAAATAATTAAGATGTAGGAAATTATCTGAAAAAAAAATTAATAAATCATTAAACTCAAAAACTTACTGGAAGTGTTAATAGATATTCGTGAAACATACGACAATGGTGTTGTATATATGTTGGGAAAATGATGTATATCTGAGATAATAATAAAAAAAAGTCAAATATTATACCCTACCTTGGATAAAAAAAATTCTACTAATAATTAAAGTTAAATCATAATCTGTTTAATATTACAAACTTGTTTCCATTCATTTGGTTTTAAAACATCTAAAAATTAATGGATAAAACAATACAAACATGTTAATTGAAAACTTCTTTTAAAAAAATATATACATGTTAATAAAAAAACTAATTTTAAAAAAATATTAACACAATTTTAATAAAAGTAGAAAAAACACTGCTCACACAAAAATTTTGGAAATTTAAAACCAAGGATAAATTTAAATAACCAAATCCAAACATGATACCATCATTCCTAAATAAAGTTATTTAAACAACATAAGTTTTCCAAAACAAATAGTAGATATCCTAAACATGAAATAATAATTGTCTTAACAATGCATAGATGTGATCATTTTTCCTTCTTCGGAATCAAAAGTGACTTAGTGCCTTCATTCAAAGATAAAAGATCTTTACTTCCAGAGTCGTCACAATCATATTCTTCCGCAAGAACACACTTCAGCTCAGTTTGTGCCTTCGTCTTTCCTGGCCTTTTGTTACGCAAAGCCATACCACCAGCACTTGAATCAATCAATGAAACCAGAGTCTCAAAACCATTGTTGATTGGTATAGAATCCTTCAAATTAAAGTAAATAGATTTGTTAAAATAAAAATACAAAAATGTTTGTATTTAGAAATAGGAATGTGTTTAAAAAAAATAGATCGTACCTTCTGGTTAGTAGTATGTTTTCTAGTCTTGCGCTTCTCTTTGCTATAAGTGTTGAATTCTACTTTAAATAGAAAATATGGATTAGAAATATAGAATTACAAATTAAAAAGGATTGAAAAAACAAATAGAAATAAAATGCGGACCTTCATTGCAACCTAAAGCAGGTTTTGTTGCTGACTCGTCATGATCATAAGACTCCGTAAGATTACGCTTCAACTCGGAATGTTCACTTATCTTTTCAGCATTTTTGCCAGGAAAAGGTATTGATCCAGTGCTTGAACCAATCAGTGACATCGGGGTATCATCCTTAATATGGAAATGAAATGAATTGAAATGAATATAATATATTATTATAAACAGTATTTGTAATTATAATACTGATGAATAAGAATAAATGAATAAATATATTTTGTCATATAGATTGTTTAAAAATAATACCTTCAGATCGACAGTATCAACACTTGCAAAATCACCAAATGAGAGATTCATAGAGTTTGAAAGATCACCCTACATTGTAAACAAAGAAGGTTGTGTTAAATTGTTGAATAAAGAATGTAGGTAAAATATAGTATAACTGTAAAAATTTAATATCAATAACATTAGATACTTACATGGTCAATCCCTAACTTTGATTCAAGCTAAGAAATGATTTCAGGATCATCAGAAAATCTTTTGACAGTGAATGACTTGTAGTGATTACTCACATTAAAGTGAGATATCTCAACCTTAAACGCCATCTTTTTGCCAACCAAATTACTAATATCATCGGGTAGCAAATTATCGGTTTCACCCTACATAATAATTTAAGTTGTTAAAAAAGTGGTACAATATGAGATTGTATAAATTATAGAAATTGCGAAAATAATAAAGCCAAAAGAGATACATCAAGA
The DNA here is from genome assembly GCA_030545235.1 of Helianthus tuberosus. Lineage (NCBI taxonomy): Eukaryota > Viridiplantae > Streptophyta > Magnoliopsida > Asterales > Asteraceae > Helianthus > Helianthus tuberosus. The sequence continues at coordinate 25,420 of JARYGA010028516.1, forward strand.
AACTTATCAACCAACTCTTGAGCACTTTTTCCAAGTAATTTTCGAGCTACATGATCTAAGCAAGTTAGAGATGCAATACCAGTAGAATCTTGTATCTTAAGTTGAAGTTTCAACCTAAAAAAGAATAATTAAAAAAATGTAAAATTATACATGATTGAAAAATTGGTATTAGTATAGTATTGAAATATAACATTTTAAATTTAAAGTTATCATAAAGTTAGGACTTTACCGGGGAACCACTGTGACACCTTTTTCATTGCAAACATCATTTATGCATCGAATTGTCTGCTTCTCCTCACTTAAATCTAATCCATCCTCTCCATCGCTTATAAAATACAGCACACTAACCTTCTTCATACAATCCTTACAAGAATTGTAATACCACTCAACACCAGGAGGGAAACTTATCACTGTACCAAGCACAATCACATTCATTGTCTCCTGAATTTTATTAACCTCATCTATGCTCTTAAATTCAGTTCCAACCAAAAAATCATCATGAACAGTTTTGCCAGTTTGAGATGAACCAAAAGGACGGCTTGAAGAACGAACATCCGGTCTTCTTTCAAGTAACCTTCAAATATTTATAATATAATTAGTCTATAAATTATAAAACATTTCAACATTATGACATAAAATAATATACTGAAACAAATAATAAAACAGTTAATTTGAAAAAATATGTACGTCTTACCTCTTTTGGAAATCAATTAGCTCTTCAATGCTTTCGTTCAGATACAAATTGTTGTTTTGAAAAGAACTGGAAACGTATGCCTTACCTACATAGTTAAGAAAAAAATTCTATTTAAAAAATTAAGCATTGATAAGTACAACAATAGAATGTAAAAAATATAGAAATTTAAAGAGAAAGTTAAAAGTAATTAAATAAGTATAAAACCTTCATGAAAGCTATATCTTCCAAACTGCAATATCACAAACACATCACTCGGTTTCTGTTCCAAAAACTTTGACATTTGCACCGCATATTCTCCCCACAAAGTCAGGTAAACATTAAGGAACCTATGAATAAAATTTTAATAAAACATGAACTAATTGATAAATATATAAAGGAAATCAATGAAATAAATAAATTCTAACTCTAAGTCACGAAGTTGTAAGCTCATTTTTTTGTTCAATCTCCCATTACTGCTGGTATGATCAACCATAGGAAACCAACCATCAACATAACCAATGATATCTATAAACAAACAAAAGAATAAATTAGAAGAATAACAATGGCGTAATATAAGTAAAGATCAAAATATCAAATTCTAAAATACGGTGCACATACCAACAGGAGAATCTTGCGGAATAGCACGATTACGAAGAACATCAAATGATGTAAAAGATAATCCATGAATTGAACCACCAAAGTCATCAATGTTTCTGATGTCGGTAGAGAAATTGAAAAACAGTTTATGGCTGGTTGGGCGGTACGGAGACACGGTGTCACCAACATCAAACTTAGTAACCATGACACAACTCTTTTCTATCAGTAATCTTCCATACTTTACAAGATAATTACCACCAACACTTGCTTGAATTCTGGTACCCTATTAAACAAATATAACCTTTTAAGATGAAACATAGGATATAAAAAAACAAAAATTTGTTATAAACTAATAAAGTACCTCCTCATCCATGAGGATCAGTTCGACCGCATGAATAGCATTCTTGACTTTAAATGATAATAGCTTCCAAAGCTTAAGTATGCGAACTTTAATAGTCACATTTGTCATGGTTACATCCAATTCATTAAGGGAAGTGATGGGAGGGTTCTCCATTAACCTTTATAGTTAAACATTTATTTTAGAAAACAAAATCTCTGATTCATAAACAAATCTTAGTTTTTAAAAGAATATATCAATTGTCTGTGTGAAACATTCAAGAAGTTTTTGGAATATTTGAAAAATCTCTCTATTATAAACACTGTATCAATTGTGTGAGGGGGAATATTTACGGATACATAGATCATGTTAGTTAGATATCATTATTTGAAATACAAGAATGAGGTATTGATTATTATTACTCTTAAAAATAATTAAATAAAAAAAATTTGAAAAATTAAAATAAATGTATATCAGTTCAAATTAAGTTAAAAAAACATGTATATCAGGAAAAATTAAGTTAACAGATAAATTTCGTAAAAAATCTTAAAAATCTTTAAAACAGTCCCTAAAACAGTCCATATAACACATTTTAGGAGTCACAAATACATCATAAATTTATTTAATCAGCTGATTCAGAACATAATTCACAAACTTATGCCACTTTTGGTCCTCTTCACAAAAATTGTGACTCTTTTGACTAAAACAGCAAGATGTTTAGTAAATAGGAAATAAGGCTGTTTAGTAAAAGGTTTTAAACCAAAAAAAAATGACAGAGAGATATGCAGTAGCAAAACAGCAATAAGTAGTGTATAATTCACAAAAATATTACAACTTAGACATCTTTAAACATAGCTATAGATAAGTAAACTTAATTTAAAAAAAAAAAAACTTGACCTAAAACAACATACAACTACTAAAACATGCAAGTTTTGTTCCTAAGACATCATAAATCACTAAACATCTTACAACTTAAACATCTTTACACAGAAGAAGTTAAGAATTTATGCAAGTTTTGTTCCTAAGACATCATAAATCACTAAAACAGTACCTAAAACACATAGATATCTAAATCTGTCCATAATACATCATAAATCAATAAAACAGTCCCTAAGTACTATTGTATAATTCACACAAAATCTGTTCAAAAAATTCAAAACAGTCCCTAAAACACAGTTATATCTAAGTAGTGTATAATTCACAAAAATATTACAATTTACACATCTTTAAACATTAATATAAAAATGTCAAACGTGGCAACATAGCTATAGATAAGTAAACTTAATTTAAAAAAAAACTTGACCTAAAACATACAAGTTTTGTTCCTAAGACATCATAAATCACTAAAACAGTACCTAAAACACATAGATATCTAAATCTGTCCATAATACATCATAAATCAATAAAACAGTCCCTAAGAACTATTGTATAATTCACACAAAATCTGTTCAAAAAATTCAAAACAGTCCCTAAAACACAGTTATATCTAAGTAGTGTATAATTCACAAAAATATTACAATTTACACATCTTTAAACATTAATATAACAATGTCAAACGTGGCAACATAGCTATAGATAAGTAAACTTAATTTAAAAAAAAAACTTGACCTAAAACAACATACAACTCCTAAAACATACAAGTTTTGTTCCTAAGACATCATAAATCACTAAAACAGTACCTAAAACACATAGATATCTAAATCTGTCCATAATACATCATAAATCAATAAAACAGTCCCTAAGAACTATTGTATAATTCACACAAAATCTGTTCAAAAAATTCAAAACAGTCCCTAAAACACAGTTATATCTAAGTAGTGTATAATTCACAAAAATATTACAATTTACACATCTTTAAACATTAATATAATAATGTCAAACGTGGCAACATAGCTAAAGATAAGTAAACTTAATTTTAAAAAAAAAAAACTTGACCTAAAACAACATACAACAACTAAAACATGCAAGTTTTGTTCCTAAGACATCATAAATCACTAAACATCTTAGAACTTAAACATCTTTACACAGAAGAAGTTAAGAATTTATGCAAGATTTGTTCCTAAGACATCATAAATAACTAAAACAGTACCTAAAACACATAGATATCTAAATCTGTCCATAATACACCATAAATCAATAAAACAGCCCCTAAGAACTATTGTATAATTCACACAAAATCTGTTAAAAATTTTCAAAACACTCCCTAAAACACAGTTATATCTAAAACAGTCCATAAAACAGCATAAATGTGTCCCTAAAACAGTAAGAAGTAGTGTATAATTCACGAAAAATCATAAGAAAAGTCTAAAAAAGTCCCTAAAACACATTTTAGCAGTGACAAAATGGAAAACTATCTAAATCTGTCCATAATACATCATAAATCAAGAAAACAGTCCATAAGAACTATTGTATAATTCACTCAAAATCTGTTCAAAAAATTCAAAACAGTCCCTAAAACACAGTTATATCTAAAACAGTCCATAAAACAGCATATATGTGTCCCTAAAACAGTCCATAAAACACTAAGAAGTAGTGTATAA
>JARYGA010028517.1:0-44200 GCA_030545235.1 Helianthus tuberosus
ATATTTTATACAAACTCATTTTACTTAATTATTTAATTATGCATCTTTCTTTTATATCATCTGATTTCTTATCACTTATAAAGAAAACATTTTTAAGTTCATGACTATTTTTGTTAAATATTCTTTTAAATTGACAAGTCATGAATCATGCATTAATAAAACCTATGTATCTCACAGGCATTTTTATGCTGACGTACCTATTTTTACACATGTTTCATGTAACAACTGTGCTTGTAATCACTATGAACAGTTCTGTTATCAATAAAACAATGTTATTTGATCCCAATGTTTGTTTTGTTATGTTTTACATTTTTCATGTTTTGACTTTTATCCAATTCCAAACTCTATATCACTTTCTGGAGAGTTATACGCAAACTGGTGCGAAAACGTACTCAGTTTAACGCGACAAATACTCCGGAACATCAACATATACTCAACATACCTTAAATAACTCTTACATAACTTAGAAATAAGTTTTTGAAGGCTTTGGTATGGCAAAAACATGTTAATTCGCTTACAGGGTCTAAAATTGACAAACTGTGAAAGTATGCCAATCTGAACTGTAACGAACATTCCGGAACATGACCATAAGTTAAACACACCTTAAATATCCTTTACATAGCTTAGAAATAGGCTTTGAGGGGTTTGGTGTGCTAAAATAAACTTTTGGGTCATTCAGGGACTAAAAGTGTCAAAAAGTGCACAAGTTTGCATTTTCGCGCATAATTTACGTTCTGAATACATCCGGACATCCAAAAATTTATGTAAGCATGACTACATTATATTTTAGTGTTCTCCATAAGAAAAATCCATTCGTCGCGTCATTTGGATCGTTTTTCGCGCTTGTGCGCATTCCGTCGTAATTAACCGAACATCGCGACCGTACGGCCAAACGAACCGACATCCGAGATATTTTTGAACACATTTTAAGTTCCCTATACTTTAACTTCATTTTAGAGCTTTGAAATGGGGTTAACGGGCCTTAAACGTGTCGGAAATGGCTAAAACAAGGTGCAGGGACTGAAAATGCAATTCTGCCAAACTAGGTGCTAGCGCACCGCTACAATATAAGTGTAACGGTGCGCTAGGGGTCTGCAGACCAGATTCAATGTTCAGAACAGCCTGTTTGCAGCTGGTTTCCACTCCCATTTCCCTTGCCAAGTGTTGATACCTTATGGTGAGTGGCCAAATTAGTCACCATAACATTCCGACAAGTGTACGGTATTGATCGTGCCTCCTTTTCCATGAAATGATCTCAACGGTTCACCGAAAACTATAAATACCCCATTACCCCCAACCTTATTTCTCACTAGAATCTGATTAATTGTGTTCTAAGTTGAAACCTTTGTTTCATACCTGAACTATATTGATCTAGATTAGCATTCGGGGACCCTTCGTAAGTATTCTTTCGTTCTTTTCCTTATTTTATTGCTTTTCGAGTCAGAAAGTCAAACTTTGTTTGACTTTCAGCGTTGACCAGTAATGGTTAATGCGAAGTTCGTTTGAACTTCGCAACGTGATTGTGATCACGATGGTCATAGTCCCTTGGGACTATGCCTACTGATTACCACGTTGTCTAGGGTCGTAGGGTAAGCGATATGATCAATCGCTTATACCTTCGAACCCGACCCAGTTTGGTCGATCATTAGGATCCGACCAAATACATTAGGTGACCATAGTGTAGGGAATAACCTTCCGAGGTTATACCCTATGGTCACATCGTTTGAATAGTTGTATGATAGGTAGTTTATATGCCTTAGGTAAATTACCAGAATACCCTTTTCATACATAATTGGTAATTTAGCATATGTAACCTAAACTTTTGTCACGTAACTGATTATGTAACATGTTTAGGCATATAATACTTGTCATAGGACTAGTTAGGCGGTCCGAACGCGTTTCACGCGCACGACACGTTAAAGTAGCATAAGCTTCCTAAACGGGTCGTAATGGGTCGTAAACAATTATGTTAGGTTTCATTTAGTATGTAGGCTTTGTTAAACCAAATGACACGAGTCTCTACACTCGTTTGGTTTACGAAACCTCATTCTATCCAATCATCCGATTAAGGTCCGGTTATTAACATAGTTACCTATATTAGGTGCCGTTTGATTCCGAGATCTATAGCATTACTTGGTGGTTATCTTTATACAACTGAGCAATCTCAAGTGAGTACATAGAACCCCTCTTTTACTGTTTTCCAAACTGTTTTGGGGTGGAACACATGTGCCTACTTGTTACTTTCATGCTTTCATGTTTTCACATCATATACCTGCTATGTTCGTTAGTACACTATAGTACATGATTTCATGACATTTCATGCTAGGTGTGCCCATTGTGTGCATTACTTAGTACATCGTTTTACATGACATTTCATGCTAGGTGTGCCCATTGTGTGCATTACTTAGTACATCGTTTTACATGACATTTCATGCTAGGTGTGCCCATTGTGTGCATTACTTAGTACATCGTTTTACATGACATTTCATGCTAGGTGTGCCCATTGTGTGCATTACTTAGTACATCGTTTTACATGACATTTCACGCTATGTATGTTCATTTGATTACATACTTAGTGCATTGTTTTCACATGTTTACATTTTGGTATGACATTTGGTTTGTTTACATGGGACAATACATTCATTAACATTAGCTACGCCGTTCGTTAGTAGGTAGTGGTACCATAGGAATTGACAACTCCCGTTCCGGACATCCCAGGGAAAGGGGACAGAAAGGAATGACCGAATTCGATGATATAAGACAGATAGACCTTTAATTTGTTTAAAGGGTTTATCACCACAGTCACAAGGCTTGGATGTATGCATTTTTACAATACCGCATAGATGTTCATATTAAATAGTTGCATGCATTTACACAAAACATAGCTTTGATTTGAACCAAGTTTTACTTCAATACTTTGTTTTTGTGCATATGGTTTAGTTGAGACATTTCACTTGCCATACATGACATTTTGACATAGACATTTGACATGGATATTTGACATAGACATTTGACATGGATATTTGACATAGACATTTGACATGGACATTTGACATAGACATTTTGACATGATTTACATCTTGACATAAACACTTTGACATATTATTCAATACATTTGACAATTGGTTTAAACATAGACTTCTTACATTGGATTGGTTTGGTTTGATTAAGTGATTAAGTAACGATGCGTGTGTAATATGATACAAGCATGGTGGATACGCCGCTGGTACTTCCTATATATAAGTGTTTGTATGGTATTACATGTCGTAACGTTATTTGAATCATTTCAATATTGAGACATAGAACATTTTATATAAATAACATATTTTTCACAAGACATTGATTTACAAACAACTTATCTTATACAAACACATTTTTACATGGTCATTTATTTAACCTGACATTTACTTATACATATCATCTGATCTTATTGTTTTCAAATGATTTACAAGACAAAGCAAATTACAAGGTTCATGACTAAACATTTTTCTTAAACATAAGTCATGAATCCTATTTTTACAAACCTATGTATCTCACAGGCATTTTTATGCTGACGTACCTATTTTCACATGTGTTTTCAGGAGCTTTTCCGTAGGATGTTGATCATGATACTAGGGCGGACCTGTGCCTTAGAGACTTTAAAAGAAGATAGACTATGTTTACTTATGTTTTGAACTCTTTAATTCCTGTTTAAGACAATGTAACACTCTTGTTTAATAAATAAAATACAACTTTGTATGCCATGGTTATGAAACAATTTATTCTGTCGCAACACGCCCCGATGTTTCCGCCGCGATTTGTTGTTTTACGCGGTCGGGGTGTGACAGAAGAGTTGGTATCAGAGCCAATGGTTATAGGGAATTAGGTTATTAGTAATGCTTTGACCTAGACTATAACTTTTCTAGGAACCTAACACAAGTTATCTTGTGTTTAGATCTTAAAACATGTACATCACCTATCCTTAGGTGATTAACAAAACAAGGAACCAAAATTTTTCCGAAACGATTTTTGAAAAACAATCATCTGTATTTGAATAAATTTTTACAAGGTTTTGAACCCTCAATTGTAAGGTTTTGAACCCTCTGTTATATGGTTTTGAACCCTTTTCAGTATTGGTTTTTGGCCTTGTGCCTTCAAATTTTCAAAATCCCGTCAAACGTTTTGGGTTTTAAATAATGTGAACATGTGCAAACTGGAAGGGTGAATGCCTGTATTCTGGGTTTTCTGTCTAGGCAAGCACTTCGTATACATCTCAACCAGACGCGAGACCAGTTGTGCTTACCTGGGAATTCTTGGAGTGAGTGTTCACTTATAGGCGAGCATGTCTTCGCTAATACATTATTTTTGACCCATTTACTTTGATTAGTCACTGTGTGTCGTTTGTTTGCTTTGTGATACGAACGAATGACCACCATCTTTACTCTTGTTGATTTTGTTTCATCTCATTCTCTTCATCCAATCATCTCACTCGTTTCCTTTCATGTTTCCTCTTTTAGAATGCCTCCTCGACGCGAGAACCAGATAGCTACTGCCGAGCTGGCAGAAATTATTGCGCAGCAGATGGCTGCTCAATTCCCAAATCTCTTTGCTCAATGGCAACAAGCCAACAACAACAACAATGGTCCATGCAAATACAAGGATTTTAACTCGGCTAAACCACTCAAGTTTAGTGGTTCTGAAGGAGCAACTGGGCTTCTTCAGTGGTTTGAAAGCATTGAGAATACTTTTCGCCACGTGCAGTGCCCGGATAATCGCAAGGTCGAGTTCTCCTCGAGCGTATTTCAGAAGAGGGCTCTTACATGGTGGAATGGGGTGATGAGAGACCAAGGTGCAGAAGTTGCTCTCGCACAGACATGGGCTGAACTTAGAGCCCTTATGATGAGGGAATTCTGTCCTCGTCATGAGCAACGAGCGTTGGAGAAGGAGTTTGATGAGCTGAAGCAAGATAGTGGTGAGCATAGGGCTTATACTGATCGGTTTGAAGAATTGAGTCTGCTTTGCCCAACAATGGTCACCCCACTCGACAAGGCTATCGAGAGATACATCGATGGTCTACCTGACTCGGTACAAGACATTCTTACTGGTAGTAACCCTGCCACACTTCGTCAGGCGATCGAGTTATCTGCGACATTGACTGAGTCGCAGATCCGGAAGAACAAGTTACACCGGAAGGGTGACAAGGACAAGAAACAGTCGGCAGACAAGGTGGATAGCAAGAAAGGTCAAAACGAGAGTGGAAAGAACTCTGGTTCTTCGAAGAGGGCAAAGAAGCGTAAGGCTTCCCAAAATTTTGCTATCACTGCCCAAGCTAACCAGGCAGCTCCCAACCAACCCGCACAGCCTCCAGCGAAGAAACCCTATTCAGGGATTGCACCTTTGTGCAATAGATGCAACAGTCACCACCTGCCGCAACTTCCATGCCGTTTCTGTACTAACTGTGGGAAATCAGGCCATCTTGCCAATGTTTGTCGGTCTGCTCAGAATCCCGCGGTTCAGAACCCGGCTCAACAAGTTGCTCAGCCTCCTGCTCAGCAACAGGGTCAAGCTGCACGACTACAATACCCACCAGGTGCTTGTTACAATTGTGGGGATCTGACCCACTATAGGAATCGGTGCCCAAGACTGGCGAACCAGAACCAGAATCAGGCTCCGGCTCGAGGCCGAGTTTTTAACATGAATGCCCAAGAGGCGCAGGCAGACGATAACGTGGTGAACGGTACGTTCTTTATTAATAACCAGCCTGCATACGTTCTCTTTGATTCGGGTGCCGACAAGAGTTTTGTGTCATTGTCTTTTGAGCCAATGCTTCGAGTGTCTAGAACAAAACTAAGTAAATCTTTGACAGTAGAAGTTGCTAGTGGTGAACCCATTATTCTTGATTCTGTTCTTCGCAACTGCCAGTTGAATCTTAACGACCATCTTTTTCCTATTGACCTCGCGCCTATGCAACTTGGAAGCTTCGACGTTATTGTGGGAATGGATTGGTTATCCAAGCATCACGCAGAGATAGTTTGTTCTAAGAAGATTGTTCGTGTGCCGCTTTCGACAGGCGAGATTCTGCAGGTTCAAGGTGAGAAGCCCACCGGTGGTCTCAAACTCATGTCTTGTTTTAAAGCTCGGAAGTATCTGCAGAAGAACTATGTGGCTTTCTTAGCACATGTTACAGAAGATAAAGGCAAGGGTAAGTCTATTTCAGATATTCCTGTCGTTCGGGATTATTCTGAAGTATTCCCTGAAGATTTACCTGGTCTACCTCCAGCACGCCAAGTCGAGTTCCGCATTGATCTCGTACCTGGTGCAAATCCCATTGCCAGAGCTCCATATCGTCTTGCACCATCTGAGATGCAAGAGTTGTCTAAACAGCTTCAGGAGCTCTCTGACAAAGGTTTTATCCGTCCCAGCTTTTCACCTTGGGGTGCTCCAGTTCTTTTTATCAAGAAGAAGGATGGATCCTTTAGGATGTGTATCGATTATCGTGAGCTTAACAAGCTTACCATCAAGAATCGATATCCCCTACCTCGCATCGACGACCTCTTTGATCAGTTACAAGGCGCTTCTTATTTTTCGAAGATTGATCTGCGATCTGGATATCATCAACTTCGGGTGCAAGAAGAAGACATTCCGAAGACAGCATTCCGTACTCGTTATGGACATTACGAGTTCACAGTCATGCCATTCGGTTTGACTAATGCTCCTGCTGTTTTCATGGACTTAATGAATAGGGTCTGTAAACCTTATTTGGATCAGTTCGTCATTGTTTTTATCGATGACATCTTGATTTACTCTAAGACGCGAGCTGATCACGAGCAGCATCTTCGTCTTACTCTGGAACTCCTGAAGAAAGAGCAACTTTTCGCCAAATTCTCCAAATGCGAATTTTGGCTTAAAGAAGTTCAATTTTTGGGACACATTATCAACGAACGAGGTGTTCATGTAGATCCCTCCAAGATCAGTGCGATTAAGGATTGGGATACGCCTACTACTCCTACTGAAGTTCGTTCATTTCTTGGTCTAGCGGGTTATTATCGCCGCTTCATTGAAAACTTCTCTAAGATTGCAGTTCCTCTAACTGCTCTAACTCAGAAGAAAATGCCCTTTTTCTGGGGATTCAAACAAGAGGAAGCTTTTCAACACTTGAAGCAGAAGCTTTGCGATGCGCCTGTACTATCATTGCCTGAGGGTGATGATGATTTTGTCGTGTATTGTGATGCATCTAAATTGGGTCTTGGCTGTGTTCTTATGCAAAGAAACAAAGTCATAGCCTATGCATCGAGGCAGTTGAAGATACATGAGAAGAACTACACCACTCATGATCTTGAGTTGGGTGCAGTTGTCTTTGCTCTCAAGATCTGGAGACACTATTTGTACGGTACAAAATGTGTGGTTTTCACTGACCACAAAAGTCTTCAGCATATCTTCAACCAGAAAGAACTCAACATGAGACAGCGACGTTGGGTTGAGCTTTTAAACGACTATGATTGCGAAATTCGCTACCATCCTGGTAAGGCGAATGTCGTAGCTGATGCATTGAGTCGCAAGGAACGTACTAAGCTTCATTGTGTACGTGTTCAGTCTGTTATTCAAGCTCGATCTGATATTCAAGCCCGCATTTCTCAGGCTCAACAATCTTGTGTTTCACAAGGTTTAATGGATAAGGAATTTCCTTACCACATAACACCTGCTCTGGAACTGAAGGACAATGGATCATATTACTTCATGGACCGTTTGTGGGTCCCAAGCCAGGATGATCTTCGTACGTTGCTTATGGATGAAGCCCATAAGTCTCGTTATTCTATTCATCCAGGCTCAGATAAAATGTATAAGGATCTTCGTATTCACTATTGGTGGCCTGGTATGAAGAAAGACATTGCCTTATACGTGTCAAAATGCCTTACTTGTCTTAAGGTTAAGGCTGAACATCAACGTCCTTCTGGTTTATTGGTGCAACCAGAGATCCCAGTTTGGAAATGGGAAAACATTACTATGGATCTTGTTACCAAACTTCCACGCACAAAGAAGGGTCATGATGCCATCTGGGTAGTCGTTGACCGTCTTACAAAGTCAGCACATTTCTTGCCAATCCGTGAGGATTTTCCTGCTGACAGACTTGCTCAAATCTATGTAGATGAAATTGTGGCACGACATGGTGTTCCGTTGAACATCATTTCTGACAGAGATGCTCGTTTCACTTCTCACTTTTGGAGAACCATGCAATCTGCTATGGGGACCCAACTTAATCTGAGCACAGCTTATCATCCGCAAACGGATGGTCAATCTGAGAGAACAATCCAGACTCTGGAGGATATGCTAAGAGCTTGTGTGATCGATTTTGGTGGTAGCTGGGATTCACATCTTAAATTGATTGAATTCTCCTACAACAACAGTTATCACACCAGCATCAAAATGGCTCCTTTCGAGGCTCTCTATGGTCGAAAATGTCGTTCACCAGTCTGCTGGAATGAGATTGGCGAGGCTCAACTTACTGGACCTGCCCTCATTTTAGAGACAACTGACAAGGTCAAGAAAGTTCGTGATAACCTTCAGGCAGCTAGAAGCCGTCAGAAGATTACGCGGACCCAAAACGCAAAGCCTTGGAATTTCAAGTCGGTGATCGAGTATTACTTAAGGTCTCACCTTGGAAAGGTGTGATCAGATTTGGAAAGAAAGGAAAACTTGCACCTAGATACGTTGGACCATTCAAGATCGTCGAAAGAATCGGAAAGGTAGCCTACAGACTTGAGTTACCTCCTGAACTTGGAAATGTTCATCCAACTTTTCACGTGTCCAATCTCAAGAAATGTACAGCTGATGAGAATTTCTCCATACCGCTTGACGAAATTCGTGTTGGCACAACACTGAAATTTGTTGAGAAACCAGTGGAAATCATGGAACGTGAAGTCAAGTGGCTTAAACGCAAGCGCATTCCTTTGGTCAAAGTTCGCTGGGAAGCTAAACGTGGACCCGAGTTTACTTGGGAATGCGAAGATCAAATGAAAGCGAAATATCCGCATCTTTTTCCACGAGTTTCCTCTAAATAAATTTCGGGACGAAATTTCCACAAGTAGGGGAGACTGTAACAACTGTGCTTGTAATCACTATGAACAGTTCTGTTATCAATAAAACAATGTTATTTGATCCCAATGTTTGTTTTGTTATGTTTTACATTTTTCATGTTTTGACTTTTATCCAATTCCAAACTCTATATCACTTTCTGGAGAGTTATACGCAAACTGGTGCGAAAACGTACTCAGTTTAACGCGACAAATACTCCGGAACATCAACATATACTCAACATACCTTAAATAACCCTTACATAACTTAGAAATAAGTTTTTGAAGGCTTTGGTATGGCAAAAACAAGTTAATTCGCTTACAGGGTCTAAAATTGACAAACTGTGAAAGTATGCCAATCTGAACTGTAACGAACATTCCGGAACATGACCATAAGTTAAACACACCTTAAATATCCTTTACATAGCTTAGAAATAGGCTTTGAGGGGTTTGGTGTGCTAAAATAAACTTTTGGGTCATTCAGGGACTAAAAGTGTCAAAAAGTGCACAAGTTTGCATTTTCGCGCATAATTTACGTTCTGAATACATCCGGACATCCAAAAATTTATGTAAGCATGACTACATTATATTTTAGTGTTCGCCATAAGAAAAATCCATTCGTCGCGTCATTTGGATCGTTTTTCGCGCTTGTGCGCATTCCGTCGTAATTAACCGAACATCGCGACCGTACGGCCAAACGAACCGACATCCGAGATATTTTTGAACACATTTTAAGTTCCCTATACTTTAACTTAATTTTAGAGCTTTGAAATGGGGTTAACGGGCCTTAAACGTGTCGGAAATGGCTAAAACAAGGTGCAGGGACTGAAAATGCAATTCTGCCAAACTAGGTGCTAGCGCACCGCTACAATATAAGTGTAACGGTGCGCTAGGGGTCTGCAGACCAGATTCAATGTTCAGAACAGCCTATTTGCAGCTGGTTTCCACTCCCATTTCCCTTGCCAAGTGTTGATACCTTATGGTGAGTGGCCAAATTAGTCACCATAACATTCCGACAAGTGTACGGTATTGATCGTGCCTCCTTTTCCATGAAATGATCTCAACGGTTCACCGAAAACTATAAATACCCCATTACCCCCAACCTTATTTCTCACTAGAATCTGATTAATTGTGTTCTAAGTTGAAACCTTTGTTTCATACCTGAACTATATTGATCTAGATTAGCATTCGGGGACCCTTCGTAAGTATTCTTTCGTTCTTTTCCTTATTTTATTGCTTTTCGAGTCAGAAAGTCAAACTTTGTTTGACTTTCAGCGTTGACCAGTAATGGTTAATGCGAAGTTCGTTTGAACTTCGCAACGTGATTGTGATCACGATGGCCATAGTCCCTTGGGACTATGCCTACTGATTACCACGTTGTCTAGGGTCGTAGGGTAAGCGATATGATCAATCGCTTATACCTTCGAACCCGACCCAGTTTGGTCGATCATTAGGATCCGACCAAATACATTAGGTGACCATAGTGTAGGGAATAACCTTCCGAGGTTATACCCTATGGTCACATCGTTTGAATAGTTGTATGATAGGTAGTTTATATGCCTTAGGTAAATTACCAGAATACCCTTTTCATACATAATTGGTAATTTAGCATATGTAACCTAAACTTTTGTCACGTAACTGATTATGTAACATGTTTAGGCATATAATACTTGTCATAGGACTAGTTAGGCGGTCCGAACGCGTTTCACGCGCACGACACGTTAAAGTAGCATAAGCTTCCTAAACGGGTCGTAATGGGTCGTAAACAATTATGTTAGGTTTCATTTAGTATGTAGGCTTTGTTAAACCAAATGACACGAGTCTCTACACTCGTTTGGTTTACGAAACCTCATTCTATCCAATCATCCGATTAAGGTCCGGTTATTAACATAGTTACCTATATTAGGTGCCGTTTGATTCCGAGATCTATAGCATTACTTGGTGGTTATCTTTATACAACTGAGCAATCTCAAGTGAGTACATAGAACCCCTCTTTTACTGTTTTCCAAACTGTTTTGGGGTGGAACACATGTGCCTACTTGTTGCTTTCATGCTTTCATGTTTTCACATCATATACCTGCTATGTTCGTTAGTACACTATAGTACATGATTTCATGACATTTCATGCTAGGTGTGCCCATTGTGTGCATTACTTAGTACATCGTTTTACATGACATTTCATGCTAGGTGTGCCCATTGTGTGCATTACTTAGTACATCGTTTTACATGACATTTCATGCTAGGTGTGCCCATTGTGTGCATTACTTAGTACATCGTTTTACATGACATTTCATGCTAGGTGTGCCCATTGTGTGCATTACTTAGTACATCGTTTTACATGACATTTCACGCTATGTATGTTCATTTGATTACATACTTAGTGCATTGTTTTCACATGTTTACATTTTGGTATGACATTTGGTTTGTTTACATGGGACAATACATTCATTAACATTAGCTACGCCGTTCGTTAGTAGGTAGTGGTACCATAGGAATTGACAACTCCCGTTCCGGACATCCCAGGGAAAGGGGACAGAAAGGAATGACCGAATTCGATGATATAAGACAGATAGACCTTTAATTTGTTTAAAGGGTTTATCACCACAGTCACAAGGCTTGGATGTATGCATTTTTACAATACCGCATAGATGTTCATATTAAATAGTTGCATGCATTTACACAAAACATAGCTTTGATTTGAACCAAGTTTTACTTCAATACTTTGTTTTTGTGCATATGGTTTAGTTGAGACATTTCACTTGCCATACATGACATTTTGACATAGACATTTGACATGGATATTTGACATAGACATTTGACATGGATATTTGACATAGACATTTGACATGGACATTTGACATAGACATTTTGACATGATTTACATCTTGACATAAACACTTTGACATATTATTCAATACATTTGACAATTGGTTTAAACATAGACTTCTTACATTGGATTGGTTTGGTTTGATTAAGTGATTAAGTAACGATGCGTGTGTAATATGATACAAGCATGGTGGATACGCCGCTGGTACTTCCTATATATAAGTGTTTGTATGGTATTACATGTCGTAACGTTATTTGAATCATTTCAATATTGAGACATAGAACATTTTATATAAATAACATATTTTTCACAAGACATTGATTTACAAACAACTTATCTTATACAAACACATTTTTACATGGTCATTTATTTAACCTGACATTTACTTATACATATCATCTGATCTTATTGTTTTCAAATGATTTACAAGACAAAGCAAATTACAAGGTTCATGACTAAACATTTTTCTTAAACATAAGTCATGAATCCTATTTTTACAAACCTATGTATCTCACAGGCATTTTTATGCTGACGTACCTATTTTCACATGTGTTTTCAGGAGCTTTTCCGTAGGATGTTGATCATGATACTAGGGCGGACCTGTGCCTTAGAGACTTTAAAAGAAGATAGACTATGTTTACTTATGTTTTGAACTCTTTAATTCCTGTTTAAGACAATGTAACACTCTTGTTTAATAAATAAAATACAACTTTGTATGCCATGGTTATGAAACAATTTATTCTGTTACAACACGCCCCGATGTTTCCGCCGCGATTTGTTGTTTTACGCGGTCGGGGTGTGACATTTCAGGTGCTGCTATGTGATGATTGTTGATACATGCTATACATAGGATGGACTCGTGCCTTAGCGACTTTAAAACTTGAAAGACAATATTTGTA
Organism: Helianthus tuberosus; assembly: GCA_030545235.1. NCBI lineage: Eukaryota > Viridiplantae > Streptophyta > Magnoliopsida > Asterales > Asteraceae > Helianthus > Helianthus tuberosus. The sequence goes on from JARYGA010028517.1 coordinate 12,777, forward strand.
TTCATTTGATTTGTAATAAAACAATGAGTTCAATATTTCAGTAAAACAAAATTATTAAATCCATGGTTGTGAAACAATGATTCTGTTACGACACTCCCGACGTTTCCGCCATGATTCGTTGTTTTACGTGGTCAGGGTGTGACAGAAAAGATGGTATCAAAGTGTGACACTTGTGTCTGTAATCATTGTAAACAGTTCAGTTATCAATAAAACAATGTTATTTGATCCCAATATTTGCTTGTTTATGTTTGACATTTTGCATGTTTTGATTTTGTTCAATTTCAAACTCTATATCACTTTCTGGAGAGTTATACGCAAACTAGTGCATAAACGTAATCAGTTTAACGCGACAAATACTCCGGAATATCAATTTATTCTTAACTTACCTTAAATAACCTTTACATAACTTAGAAATAAGTGTTGAAGGCTTTGGTATGGCAAAATCAAGTTTATTCGCTTACAGGGACTAATTTCAACAAACTGCGAAAGTATGCCGATTCGTACTGTAACAAACATTCCGGAACATGACCATAAGTAAAACATACCATAAATATCATTTACATAGCTTAGAAATAGGCTTTGAGGGGTTCGGTATGCTAAAATAAACTTTTTGGTCATCCGGGGACTAAAAGCGTCAAAAAGTGCATAAGCTTGCATTTTCGCGCATATCTTACGTTCTGAATACATCCGGACATCCAAAAATTTATGTAACCAATAAAATATTTTATTTTAGTGATTGGCATGATAAAAATCCATTCGTCGCGTAATTTGGATCGTTTTTCGCGTCCGTTCGTATTTCGTCGTAATTAACCGAATATTGCGATCATACGACCAAACGAACTGACATCTGATATATTTTGAGCATGTTTCATGTCCACTATGTTTAGGAATCATTTTAGGCCCTTGAAAATGGCTTAACGGGCCTCAAACGTGTCAAAATGGGTCTAAATCAACTGCAGGGACTGAAACTGTCAAACTGAAAGCTGTTTGCTGAACTGTGGATATCAGGCGGGCCGCGTAAGCCCCCCTCTGACTCTTATGCGGGGTGCGTACTCGTATAAGATCTGCACAGAATCTTTCCTAGCTGTTTCCAGCTTGTTCCAACTGATTTGGTCACTTGCAAATGGTTTTTCAAGCATTCTATGGGCCATTTTAGGTGCCCATGGTATTCCAAAACCATGGGTGCATGTGTACGGTTGAGATCGAAGCTCGTTTTACGATGAACGATCTTAACGGCTCTCCAAAAACTATAAATACCTCACCCCTTTGCACTTACAACTCACACTTTGATCAGAATTTCTCTAAGTTGAAGGATAAAACCTTCATACCTGAGAATTTTCAGATCAAAACTTCCATTCATGGACCCGTTGTAAGTATTCTTTCGTTCTTTTACGCGTTTTAAGCGTGAAAGTCAAACTTTGTTTGATTTTCTGCATTTACCAGTTTATGGTCAACATGAAGTTCGTTTGAACTTCATAACGTGAGCGTAATCATGATGGTTTTAGTCTATTGTAACTATACCTACTGAATACCACGTTATCTAGGCATAGTGACGAGTCGTAGTTTCGGCCAAAATGCGTATTCTTGCTTATTTTGTAACCAAACTACTTTTAGGTATCAAGACCCTTTGTTTTGATGCCAAACTTGTTTTCAAACCTCATTAAACATGTTTTAACATGTTTAGCTCGTCACTTTAGGATTAGTGCTTATATAGGGTCGTAAGATAAGCGATCTAAACAATCGCTTATACTTTTGAACCCGACCCGTTGGTCTATCATTAGGATCCGACCAAACACATTAGGTGACCATAGTTATATAGGGAATAACCTTCCGAGGTTATACCTTATGGTCACGTCGTTTAGTTAGTTGTATGATAGGTAGTTTATATGCCTTAGGAAAATTACCAAAATGCCCTTTTTACGCCAAAATTCATTTTAAGCATATGTAACATAACTTTCGACATCTAAACTGATTTGGCAACATTATTAGATATGTTAAAGCATATTTTACTTATCATAGGACTAGCATAAACTACCTAAACGGGTCGTAATTGTGACAACCCTCATTAAACCTGGTATCCGTACAATTAATTAATTATGATTACGTGCTTAATGACTGTGCTTGATTACAACTGTTGACTTAAACTGCTTTATGATTTCTGCATCATACATACGTGTGCATCACATTTCATACTGTCACACCATTTATTACACACAAACTTTAGTGACATACTTGATGCACAAAGCACAGTTAGCATAGTGAGAGGATAACTCAGAAATATGCTGACAGTGCCAGTACATAGACAGACGGTGTTTTGAGACCCAGTATGGGCCAGAGACAAGGTACTACACTAATATAGTGTGTAGGGAAGTGAGCACCATAAGACTGTATCACTAGGTGATAGATAAAGTGCCAGGAAGTTCCTAAAACTCACTTTAAGTGCAGAATTCTGCATTTTTCAGCATTTTAAAATGCAAGTAATATGCAGAACATTGACTAAATGGTCCTGAATGCTTTCCTAAGTGTCGAGAATTAAAAGTGTTACAAAAAGATACATAAAGGACACTATACGGAACAACTTAACACTTTAACGAACCGGTATCTAACCGAACAACCGGACATTACCCGGGACACCAAAATTTTGCAAGAAACATTGTTTTATTATTTTTGGACTAGTTATGGTCCCCGAATACCCCAACACACTATAAAATGTGCCACACACATCATACACTAGATATTACACTTAACCTCCAATTATTTACACACTTATCAACAAAAACTTACACTTAACCCCCCTCTCCATTTACGGCCCATGTAGGGGACCCCACCACTAGATTTTATTTCTATTTTATAATGGATCTTTACTTGTGTTGGTGAATAAAATATGGAGGTGTAAGAGTATAAGTATGGTCCATATCCTTGCTAATCATTCTATATCATTCTCAATCTTCACAAGATCACCCAACTACCTCACACACTCTCTCTCCCTCTCGGGTCACTCTACATCCGCCACCATCACCACCTTATCACCACCATATAATCAATTTTCAAGCTTATTCAAGTACTAGAAGGTGACTAAAGGAACTTGTAGCTTGTGGATCATCAAGGAGCTTTCATCACTTTCTTTTACACACCATCTTCATCATCTTTTGTTCTTGAGTTCTTCCCTAGCTTTAAGCTAGTTGTAAGACTTCCTTAAACTCTTGTTTACTTTTATTTTTATACATTGTGATGAAATAACAAGAACACTAAAATACTTGCACTTAAATCTTGAAACATAAAGATGATGTATGATGAAATCTTGTTGGATTAACGTTGATTAAAGCATGCATGGCATTTGATTGTTGATTTCTTGATAATATGATGTTGATCATCATATGGAACTTGTTAAAGTATGATTAAAAACATGGGTTAACAAGTTAGAGGGTGATTATAGGTTTACATGAAATAATCACCTTCTTGAACAAACATGAACTTGAAAGTAAAAAAAAAAATGATTTTCTTACAAAGTAATAAACCTAGTGTAGGATCATGTTTTGACCCGAACGAGTCTATCAGAGGAGTCTCGATTAGTTACAGGTGCGGAAAACAAGTAACCAACGTAGAAACAGCTAGATCTTCACTTAAATCACCTTGTTGATTGATATAACAGCGTTTACATTCAATTGGAAAACCGGCAGCACCTCGGTATCCAAGTTCACAACTGATACAAATGATTTCGCCCAAGTGACCTATATATAGGGCTGTTGATTTCGCTTATGTGAACATGTACACAAAAGCGAAATCACCCACTGAAAAATAAGTGGAATCACCTACTGACAAATAAGTGGAATCACCTACTGACAAATAAGTGGAATCACCTATCTATGACCATATGAGCGAAATCAGCATGTTATACACATACACTCTCCTATTTTCTCATATAACGTGCCCTAATCTAACAATCTAAGACTAAGACTCGATGCAAGACAAAGTCGACAGATGCATGCACTAACACCTAGTAAACTAGTAAACTTGTGAATCCAAGACTTGAGTATGATTATCCAAGAAAAACCAGGTTGTAAAGATGATTTTTGAAAGATCATAACTTTTCTTACACTTACATTATTTTTGGAAATAAAATAAGTGTAGGAAGGCTAGTAGAACATGAAGAAGTTGTAAATAAATATTTTTGTAAAATGAGTTCACAAGTTGTGAGCATCTAGAAATCCCGAGAATGAGTTTTTAACAAAAGTAAACACACTTTGGAGGGTAACTAAGTCCACTAAATGAGTTACCAAGTTACTACGCGTTTTTGTGAAATATCAAGTCCATGATGTTATGAAAATCATATAATTTTTGCACTTGGTGAACATAATATTGTTTAGAGTATGATTGTTGATCGTTTGAGTGATTTTTGGAAAAGAAAATGATATGCTAAATAGCATGGACACCTCCGTTTACAAAGGAAACTATGGCGAAATTTTATAAAAATCCCAACACTTAGAAAATATTTTTAGAGAAGTGTTTACTAGTGTATTTTAAACTATGTTTTTCAAACATAAACCTCGCCATACTTTTTGTGACAAAAGTACAAGTATTGGAGGATGATTTTTGTAAATAAAAAGGGGTAAATATATATTTAGAATATATATTTTGTATTAAGACACTTGTGTGGATATTTGTTTGATTTGTGGAGTAGTTATATTATTTTAGAGTAAAATAATATATCTTAACAAAAGACCATGAAATTACAACTCCAACATAATACCAAAAATCACACGGAATAAATATTTAAGTTACACACTTGGTATTGTGAAACCGAACGATAAAACGTAACTCACAAAATATTCCGGAAGTTATTTTTACTTATATATTTTTGGTATATATTATTTTTGGACAAGAAGTGGAAATATATTATTTTTGGGAAAAATATATATATATATATTTTGGAATACATTATTTTCACAAATAAGTTATATATATTTTCTAAGTGGGACTTAAAAATATGTTATTTCAAATACGAACATACATGTATAAATACCCCTATACATGGGAAAGGAATACGGAGTAAATACTTTAGAAGTATTGATACAAAAATATTGAATGGACAATTATTCCAACACTACATATAATGTAAGTTGAAATATTAATTATTTTGAAAAATAATTATAACTTGGAAAAACCTAAGAAACGCAACTCAAAAACATTAAACTCTAAGCCAAGGCACGGCCCGTTCGTCTAATAGACATTAGTACGTTGTAGGTTGTCATGTAGCTGACAGAGTTTGAGATACGGTACAAGACGCACTACAGTGAGTTCAGGTCCCCCTTTTCTCTTAACTGTTTTCAGTTTTATACTTCGGGGGTGAAATACATGTTACAACTATTACAGATATTTTATACATGGTATGGTTAGCTTAAGGAGGGTTTACTACTTAGATCATGTGAGTGGTGGGTACAACACTTAAGGCCATTAATCCTCATCGTAGGACCGAGGGACATGAGTGATAGATCTATTTGGGTTTAGCGAGCCCACACCCATGAGGCCGGGGCGGCCCATAGAGGTGACTATGTCTTCCAGCCGGAGGCCCGGTACAAATTTGCTAGGTTTGAGTACTTCCTGCACCGTTTCACACATACCATTGCCTTTGCAACCCATTGGTAATCTCTTTTTTTTTCCTTATTGCTACATACCAGGGACATTTATACATACAGGCATACTTTAACGGTTTATACACACAGACATACACATGAACTCGCTCAACTTTTGTTGATATTTATAAACTACATGTATTTCAGGGAATTAATCGGATCTGGCAAGTGATGCATGTTAGTCAAGCTGCGTACTAAATAAAGATGTCATCCAGGGTTGTAGGGTTTGGGAGGTGTAACCTCTTCCTGATGGGTTACATGTCTCCTAACCTCGTTTTATTGAAAGTCTTTTGTTGAGTCTTATGAACTCGTTTTAAACAAGTCATGGTTTGTAGCTTATTTTGGGTTGATGTTTCAAAACAAGTATGTATCGTATTTTCTAAACTCTTTTAATGGATGAACATCTCGTATTTCTATCATATAGCATTGTTATGATTGTTGCTATGGTATTAAGAAGTCACACCAAATAACCACGCTTCCGCAAAAGTCAGGGTGTGACAGCTTGGTATCAGAGCCTCGATCATAGCGAACTAGGATTCCTTCTCGAGTCTAGACTATGATCACTAGGGCTCTCACGAAAATGTTTTCAAACATTTTTACATTGCATACATAAAATGTCCAGATCCAGGAACAAACATTTTTACAAACAAAAAGGCACAAGTACACATTTTTGAAAAGGCTATGTATATAATTCAGTCTTAGAGACTGAGGGAGTTCATCCTTAGAGGCTGGGGAAATTCAGTCTTAGAGACTGAGGGAGTTCGGCCTTAGAGGCTGGGGAAATTTAGTCTTAGAGACTGAGGGAGTTCAGCCTTAGAGGCTGGGGAAATTTTAGTCTTAGAGACTGGGAAAGTTTGGTCTTAGAGGCCAGGGATTTAGTTTTAAAGACTAGGAGGTTTGGTCTTAGAGACCAGGGAGTTGGTCTTAGAGGCCAGGGAGTTAGTCTTAGAGACTGGGAGGTTTGGTCTTAGAGACTAGGGAGTTAGTCTGAGAGACTGGGTGGGATAGTTTAGGAAGACTAGGATGCATACATGATTACATGATTACATTGCTACTTGCTTACATGTTTATCTGATATATGTGCATATGTTGTGGTTGTGTTACAGACACCATGTCATCTGCTTCTGATAGTGGAATGTCCGACACGATAGACCCTATGGCTATTACCTTGGATGATGAGATAGCCACAGACCCGGAGGTTTATACATCAGACACCACGAGTACCGACGAGGATGATTTTCAGCCCTTTTCCCTACCGGACTTTGGAGACGACTTGCCCTTAGCTGATGGTTTACCGGGAGAGGATCTACCACTTGTCCAGATCCCTGCCTCTCTCCCACTTGCTGCAGTTCCCTTTGAGGAACAGCCTCTTGACGCGTTATCTGATGACGACATCGATCTATTCATCGAGGGTCCCCCGGAGGGTGACCAGGATGGCGGAGCCCCGATGGATGACGATATTCCACTTGCTGATATCCCGGTTGATGACCCTGTTATTCCTGTGGTTGAGGTTCCTGCTATTGATGCCTTTGTTGTGCCACCCATCGAGGCTCCTGTTGTGGAGGCCTTGCCTGATCCGTCTGGTTCCTACTCGCTTGAGTCTGTATCATCCGCCACTCTCACGCCCAGGATGTGCAACACTACTCCACTAACACTGATTTAGACATGGCGATGTCTGCTTCACCCATCGTTCCCCATGACTTTGACCCGGATCCTGAGGTTGAGTTTGTACCTGCTGAGCCACCCGTTGATGCACCAGTTGTTGCACCACCACTTGTTGATGTTCCGATCATTGCACCACCAGTTGTTGATGTCCCAGTTGTTGCACCTCTACCTGACCCTGTGCCGGTGTTTGTTGAACGTGCACCTTTCGCTACACACATAGATCCCAGATATGCCGACACCCGTAACGGGTGGATTGAGGATGATGATGACTGTCCTCCATTTGTTCTACCAGTCACTCCCCTTGCTGCACCTGTTTTTGCACCCGTTGATATCCCACAGTTTCGCCCTCCCGTGTCAGACGTCCACCGCATGGACTTACCCGTCATTTTTCTCCAGGACATTCCTCCTCCCCGTCCAGGGGAAGGACCTTCTACTCAGCAGTATGATCAGATACCCCCTATGACAGCAGCTTTTCCATTTATACCCCCTTTTGCACCTGCTGCACACACTGCTTTTACTTCTTTAGCACCCACGGGCGAGCCATTTTTGTGGTCTTTGTTAGTGCATGATGTCTAAAGCCTATGTCTTAAGTCTTGTGGTCTAAATATGTCAAATATGTATAAGTTTAGGGGTTATAATGTAAATTTATGATGTTTTCATGGGGTTTCATTTGAAGAGTGGCATGTCACTTTCAAACGGAAGGCTATGTAATGGTTCCGTTTGAACTGGGTTGTGTCAGTTTCAAACGGAAGGGTGTTGCCTATAAATAGGCATTGTGGTTTCTCATTTCAAACGGACTAGCAGTTGGTGTAATGTTACTCTGCCGGATTTTCATGTGATTAATGAATGAGAAACAAGTATTAAAGTGATATTCTTCTATTTTCTACTCTATTCTATCTGATTCTAAGCTGTTTAAGTGTTTCCGCCACTTAAATAGTGTGTATTAACTCAAATTGACTCATTTGATCGGTCAAATCGATCCTACAATTGGTATCAGAGCTATGACCATGTTCATCAAATAATCACGCATTGTATCGTATCCCCCTTTCTGGTGACTCATTGCCATTAACACAGAATGAATAAGAAACTTGTACGGCTTTGAAAACTTTGACTTCAAATAGCTTGCACTCTTTAAATCACCAGTATAGCCCATTCTCAGCATACAGCCCTTCACCATCTTTTCTAGAAATTTTGTTGGCGAATCTTCAAAGTCTCAAATGATTTCAAAGATTTATACGAAAACAAAAGTTTTTGAAAATCAGTCATGGATTGTGAAATCAAAACCAACTGTCGAGGAGAAAAAGATGGAAAACATTTTGAAAAATGAAACAAAGGTTTTGAAAGATGATGTTACAGAGTTTGAGTTTGAACTTGACAAGTTTCTTGCAGAGTTTCCACCAATTAAAGATGGAAATTTAAAAACCAAATCTGAACCTGTTGTTCCAAATGTGATCTTCAGTATTCCGAAAGTTGATGAGAAGTGTGATATAGTGTTTGGTAGTATTCCACAAGAAAAGAAATCATGGGTTTCATTATTTGAATAAATTTGCTATGATGAATGCAGGGGCTGCCGAGGTCATATATTTTAAAGTGGATAATGGACAGTGGAGCATCAAGACACATGACCGGAATGCTAGCATTGCTTTATGACGTTAAATCTTTCAACGGAGGATATGTGGGATTCGCTGGGAATAAGGGAGGAAGGATTGTTGGTCAAGGGACTCTAACTAACGGAGTCATTTCATTTGAAAAAGTGAACTATATAATTGAAATTGAAAACAATCTGCTGAGTATCTCACATATTTGTGACAATTCGTTTACCGTACATTTCACTAAAAATGAATGTCTTGTCTTAAAACCTGGTTTCAAAATTCTGGAAGAAATGGTGTTGTTGCGAGCTCCACGAGTAAATGATCTGTATATTCTTGATATGGGTGTCGCAACAACAACAGATTATCAAAAACAATGTTTTGTGTCAAAAACCAAAGCTACTGAAAAAGTGTCGATAATGTGGCATCGAAAGATGGGCCACATTCATATTAGAAAAATGAACTTTCTTGTTTCAAATGATTTAGTTGAAGGTGTAAATTTGAAAAACTTTCACTTGAGTGATGATTGTGTAGCTTGTAAGAAGGGAAAGCAGACAAAGAAGAGTCATCCACAGAAGCTCCTAAATTCAATTCGAGTACCGCTTGAGAGACTCCACATGGATCTCTTCGGGCCAGTCAATGTGAAGAGTATTAGTGGTGATCTATACTGCTTGGTTGTAACTGATGATTATACAAGGTTTTCGTGGATAGTGTGTTTGGAAAGAAAAGATCAGACGTATGAGTCGCTGATAATTTTATTCAATAAGATGGAGACACTGTATAAACTGCCAATCCGAAGAATACGGAGTGATAATGGAACGGAATTCAAGAATAACAAGATGCTCGAGTACTGTAATGAAAAGGGGATTCTTCATGAATTCAGCGCGCCATACACTCCACAACAGAATGGTGTGGCTGAAAGAAAGAATCGAACCCTAATAGAAACTGCTCGAACAATGTTAGCCGATTCCAAACTACCGATCTTCTTCTGGAGTGAAGCAGTGGCTGCAGCTTGTTACACTTTGAACCGTGTGCTCACCGTCAAGAAGTACAAGAAAACAAGTTTTGAGTTGTTACACCGATATAAGCCCAATCTGAAATTTCTGGAGCCATTTGGGTCTCCGTGTACTTTTATTGATGAAAATGGTAAATTCGGTGCTAAATCAAATGATGGTTTCTTTGTAGGTTACGCAAGCCCGTTGAAGAGGGTGTTCGTACCTTGCCTGGGAAAAGTAATACAAGTTCAGCATGTGGATTGTCAGAAACACACTGCTTCACCACAACTTCCTGGACAAAGATTCTTGTTCGATTATGATAAACTCTGGGAGTCGTTTCATCTTCCGACCGAGCCAACTATTGAAGAACTTATTCTGCTATACCAACAGTAACAATCTAGTTCACAAGATCAAGTGCCAAGGCCTTTAGTAGTTTCACAACCTGAAGTGGATACAAGCATTCCTATAGGTGGCACAAACGATCACGAAGACCATCCAAGTGGAACAGCTCACGAATCACCAGAGGAAACAGCTCCAACATTTGACAACTCTGACGACTCAGAAGAGGAATCCACTCCTACTTTTGATGAGGAACCAAATGTTTCTATGACGGAAGCTGAGGATCACACCGGTGATCTAGACATAACGAGCTTGCAATCGGAAGTTGATGTGCCTGACACCGTCATGCCTCGAACCTTGTCTTATCATCCTTCAGAGCAAATCATCGGTGACCTGCAAAGTGGTGTTAAAACAAGAGATCAAATCAACCGAGCACTTATATGTTTTTACACATCTGTTGCACATTTACAAGAAGAATTCTCACTTAAATGTTTTATCTCGCAGATTGAACCCAGAACTTATAAAGAAGCCTTAACGGAGGAAAGCTGGGTGAATGCAATGCAGGAGGAGCTGCAACAATTCGAGAAGTTGGGAGTGTGGAGACTAGTAGACCTCCCTGAGAATCAAAAGTTGATTAAAACAAAGTGGGTTTTCAAATGTAAGAGAGACGATAGAGGAGTCGTGGTTCGGAACAAAGCACGATTAGTGGTACAAGGCTTTAGTCAGCAAGAAGGCATCGACTATGATGAAGTTTACGCACCTGTTGCTCGACTTGAAGCTATTCGGATCTTCTTGGCGTTTGCGTCATGGAAAGATTTCAAAGTGTACCAGTTGGATGTTAAATCTGCCTTCATGGACGGAAAGATTAAAGAAGAGGTGTATGTGGGACAACCACCGGGGTTTACTGATCCACAACACAAGAACAAGGTCTATCTGCTGGATAAAGCGCTCTACGGTTTACACCAGGCCCCGAGAGCCTGGTACGAGACGCTTTCCAAATATCTGCTGACCAACGGGTTCACCAGAGGGACAGTCGATAGCACATTATTCACAAAGGAAGTTGTAGGTCATCTCCTAATTGTGCAGATCTACGTTGATGACATCATTTTCGGTTCGACCAACGACGAGTTGTGCAAGGAGTTCGAGAATGTTATGAAGAAGAAATTCGAAATGAGTTCAATGGGGGAGATGAAGTTCTTCCTCGGGCTACAGGTGCAGCAAATGCCCGATGGAATCTTCATTCACCAAACAAAATATGTAAAGGATGTGCTTGATAAGTTTGATATGGCTCAATGTAGTCCAGCAGCAACCCCCCTTGCACAAAATCATGGTATTTGTTCTGATGAGAGTGGCGTCAAGGTGGAGGAGACATTGTACCGGTCAATCATCGGATCCTTAATGTATCTCACGGCTTCCCGACCGGACATCATGTACCCGACATGTCTTTACGCCAGATATCAGTCAAGCCCGAAGCAGTCACACCTGACGATTGTCAAAAGGATATTACGGTATTTGAAAGGCTGCCCAAGCATTGGCTTGTGGTATCCTCGCTCGGGTGACTTCTCTCTAACAGGTTTTGCTGATTCTGACTTTGGAAGCTGCAAGCCGAACGCTAAGTCCACCACTGCTGGGTGTCAGTTCTTCGGAACTCGACTTGTTACCTGGCAGTGCAAGAAACAAACCTCTGTGGCGCTTTCTACTTGTGAGGCTGAATACGTTTCAGCCTCCAGCTGCTGCTCTCAAATCCTTTGGATCCAGCAGCAAATGCGCGACTTTGGTTTGCAATTCTTGGATACACCAATTTTCGTGGACAATGAAGCAGCCATTAATATAACTAAAAACCCGGTTCACCATTCTAAAACCAAACATATAGAAATCCATCATCACTTTATCCGTGATTGTCACGAGAAGAAGTTGATACGGATAGAACATATACACACCGATGACCAGAAGGCTGATTTCTATACAAAACCATTTGACAAAAAGAGATTTTATTATCTTTTAAAATTGAATGGGATGAAAAATTTGCGTTCTGGGAGGGTTGAAGAATGTGAAGCCGAGGAGGGCGGCGGTCTGATGTGAACTATGTTGTGTTGTCAACTTTGTTTGTACAGTTGTTTTTCTGCTTTTCGATAAAAACAAAAACACAAAAATATGTTTTTCTTTTTAGGGGGAGAAAGTTTGCAGAAAAATACAAAAACATGATAAAATTACAAAAACCAAAAACATTTGAAAAAGTAAAATTGAGTTTGTGTAAAAAGGGGAAATGATAGTACATCAGCTAGACAGGTGCAGTACGCTAAAGAAATGTAAAGTATAAATGTGTTAAGCAGTCTTGTAGATGATATGCCGATAGGTTTTTACACATTTAGTAGGTTTGTTCGGGATATAAACATAAAATTTCTTGCTTTTATGTAGGGAACATCTCTAGGATATATGGGTAACCCCCGAAATCTTGTTTGAAAGATTCCTCTTTCTGATATACTAGGTCTTTATACTCAGTGATATCTGGGGTATTATTCCGGGACTTCTGCTGAATGGAAGTTCTGACCTAGTCCTCGAATAATACTTTTAATAATGCTTGAAACATAGCATCACCCTCAGCATATATGATAAGACAATAAAATTGCTTAGCAATGCTGTTGTAAAAAAGATCCTCTAAAGGGGACACACCCAAAAGTTGAGTTATGATCTCTCTGCTAACGGTAGTTCTGACCTGAGCTCTCTTGATTCTTCATAATTTATTAACCCCTTACAGATATCATTTGTAGTAGTCTCACCTGTAAGACTGAATATTTGGATCTGGATACGGGAGTATATTCTGAGGTGGGACACATATAAAAGTTAAGCCTTAAAACATTAAATCCATATCCTGAACAGATTGAAAAATGTGTGAAAATTTAAAATGGACCAGTATATCGGCAATCAATGCAAAACTGTTTAATATTGAAAATGTAATCTAAGCTAAGCTTAACGGTACTTGTATCTCGTCGGCAGCTGATATGATCCCTTAACACGCTCGCAAAAAGATTGTGTGTACATAATTCTGCGTATTTGTTTCTAAAACCCAAAAATATTTTATCTTTCATCTTATTTTCGACAACGAACGTTGGGGATCGGATGATCAAAGTTTTGTGCAGATCATGTCTGATTCATGAAGTTTGGGTAAGCAGGAGATTCTGGAAAGTGACTGGTACATGTATGAAAAATTGAAAAAGTGATTGAAAGTTCAAAAAGTACAAAAGTTCATTAATTTGAATTTGTTTTCAGTTTCAAAAAGTCAGCAACTTCATAATTTGGTCAGTCAGGGTCATTAATTTGGACTTGGCAGGCTAAACAGTTGACCAGGGTCGTTAACTTGGACTTGGTTAACTGGGTGTGTCGGTAAATATTTGTAAAATCAAAAAGTTTAAAATTTCAAAATACAAGTTCGTTTGAAAGTGGCGAGTCTGTTTGAAAGTGGCTATCACATTTGAATGGGTTCCGTTTGAACCATCCTTTGCCATTTTCAAACGGAAGGGCTAAAGCTATAAATATCACATGGGTTCCGTTTGATGAATCATTTTCATCCGGTTCCGTTTCAAGCCCCCACTGAGCGATTTTCAAATGGACCTCAAAAACTCTTGATTACAGCCGTTATTCTGCCAAAATTTCATCTGAATCTTGTGTTTATTGTTGGCTGGTTCAACTCTAAACATGGTGAAGGTGAGGATTTCTATAAATTTTGACTGTATCATGTATGTTTTTAAGTCGGCGATGAACTGTTCTTCATAACATAGATTTAGGGTTCATATTTGTGCTAAAATGAAATTAAATCATATGGTTGTAGTCGGAATTGAATGAGGATCATAGTTTGATGTTTTGATTGTTTCAGATCTGAGTTTTTAGATGTTTGTCGAGTTTGCAGTTCTTTAAACGTAGATCTAGGACTGTTTAGAAAGGATTAATGGTTAAAAAATACATCAGTATGCTCGGAATCAAACAAAGAACAAACCTTTATCATAAATTTGGTTGATCTGAACTTAGAAATTTCTAGGGTTTGTAACTTGTTCAAACGAGATGTCAGGTAGGGGTTCCATTTGAAGAGAGTGGTTTGGAATGACTTGTTCAAACAGAATGGGAGTGTCCGTTTGAGGTGATCCTGTTTGAAACCTTCCGTTTGAATGTGTGTTTTGATAGGGTTCTGTTTGAAGTGTAACTTTATGAACTCTTGTTTGAAATGATGCCTAAATGTGGAAATTTGTCAAAGTGTTCTAATTGTGTTGAATGATTGTGTTTTTGCAGACATCTAAAGTGTTATTCAACGCTCTTCATAATGCGTGCTATGATCTAGATGAGCAGCATAATTCGTTGTTGTCAGAGTTCAGTAGTATTCTGGAGTTTATGCGTAGAGTTCCAATACAAAAAGCATTGACAAACAAACACTTGGTGTTTAAATCACACATTAGCAGATTTTGGACGAAAGCGAAATATGATGAGAAGAGCAAAGTGATAACTTCAGAGGTGGAACATCAAGGAAAGATAAAGCCAATTATTATTGCTGAAGCCATTGTTCGAGAAGTAATTGATTTTCCGGATGAAGAGGATTCGCCAACAAAATTTCCAGAAAAGATGGTGAAGGGCTGTATGCTGAGAATGGGCTATACTGGTGATTTAAACAGTGCAAGCTATTTGAAGTCAAAGTTTTCGAAGCCGTACAAGTTTGTTATTCATTCTGTGTTAATGGCAATGAGTCACCAGAAAGGGGGATATGATACAATGCGTGATTATTTGATGAACATGGTCGTAGCTCTAGTTTTAAACAAGAAATATAACTTTTCTCACATTATCTTTCATTACATGGTTGATGAAGTTGTTTCAGACAGGAAGACTTGGTTATATCCAATATTTGTGCAGATGATTTTAGATTATGCATATCCTGATCTGGATAAAGACGAAGTAAATGATCTGTTGGTGTTATCGCACATGGATAATGATTCTATTAGACCGTTGGCTAAATATCACCCAAAAAATCCGGAGCCAACAAAGACAGCTGAATTATTTGGTGCTATTATAGACAGAAATTATCATGATCCTGATCCTGAAAATCATCAACACTGGAGAAACGAAGAAGAAAGAAAAGAGAATGGTTATGCTGATGAGCTGAAAGTTCTTGAAGGTTTCGTATCAAAGAGAGGTGAATGGTTTTTAAAAGAACAGAAAAAGAGGATTAGGAAAGCTACTCCTAAGGTACAGAAAGATGAAGGTTCTTCTTCACAGCCAAAGAAGAAACAAAAGAAAACGACAAAGACTTTGCTAGTTGATGAGTCTGAAGAAGAAGCCGATGTAGAAATTGAAGCTGAAACTGGTGGAGATGCAGAAAAGGAACAAGATTCAGTTTCTCCTAATACTGAACAAATATTGAAAGATATTGGGTATGAATTAGATAGAGAGAAGATGGATGACAATGTAGGTAGTGATGACGTGGATAAAAGTACTACAAGTTCTTCAGAAGATGAGGTAGATGAAGTTGAACGTGCTAAAAGAATTAAAGCTGAGATTGAAAAAGAAAAACAGCTAAAAAGAAAGAGAAGAGAGGAGAAGGAGAAAGATGATGATTATATTCCCTCTCAGGAAGAAGTTCAAACGTCTACAACGCCTAGTAAAAAGAAGAAAGTTCCTGTAAAGAAGAAGATGGTTTCTCCAAAAGCAGCTAAACGAAAGTTGATTATTAGATTGCCAAAAAGTACACCAAAAACAAAACAACCATCACAACCACCTTCACCACCACATGATCCATCACCACCTAAATCACCACACAAATCACCTCCAAAACAACCAACTCCACCAAGACTACCCACACCACCAATCCATCAATCACTATCACCACATCTTTCCCACTACATTTATTACCACCACATCAAGAACAATCTATGCTTTCATCTAAACAAATATTCAAAAACCACCACCTTCACAACCTATCATTCAAACCACACCCGGTTCTTCGGGGTCTAAAGGTTTTCCACCAATTCCTCCGAATATGAGTATGGGACTTGATGAGATTGGAGATTTGGATTTTGTGAGTAATGTTCAATTGAAGAATGTGGAAAGTAAAGTTGATGCTGTGATTGATGAAAACAAAAGAGTGGCAGCTGAAAGTAAAATAGTTGCTGATCGTGAAAAGATTCTCGAGATGCGTGTAAAGAAGTTAGAGTCTGAAAACAAGTCACTGCTGAAGAAAGTAGAATCTGATCAGACAGAGATTGTTATTTTGAAGGTTAGAGAAGCTGAGTTAGAAGAGGAGAAAACTCGAAAAGATCAACAAAATGAATACTTCAAGATGAAGAATAAAGAATTGGAAGCAATCAAGGCTCAAAATGAACATGAAAATTATATGTTGAGAAGAGTATTAGAGAGTGTGGTTGGTATGCCTCTAGAGCAGAGATATGATGAGATTGTAAGGGAGGAGGTTAGAACTCAATGTCAAGCTGAAATTGATGCTTAGATGAAGGATAAGGGAAAAGGGTTTGAATCTGAAAAGAGGGCAATTGTTGTGTCAACTGCTCCTGAGTCATACATTGAACAGCCTATTCCTCTTTCTTCAGTTCCTGTTGTTTTTTATGACGAAGTTTTATTAGAACATGCTCGTAATGTTGATGATGATGATGATGTGAATGATGATAATGATGATGAGGATGTTGATGATGAAGAGGATGATGACGAAGAAAAAGTATATTCTGCAAGTAGTCATAGTTCTGATGATGACAATGATGATGATGATCAGGGCACCTCAGGAATTAAAGTTACTGAAGCATCAAAAGAACCAACAGTTGATGATCTTATGAATGATTCTGTAAATGAAGAACCAGAGAATGCAACTAGAGAGGGGGAGAATGTAGACGATCAGAATGTTGATGCGGTTGAAAAATTGATTCTTCGAATTGAACCTCATGTTGAAGAAGGTGAGATAAGGCATACTTATACGTTGGATGAAGTGTTAAAAATGTTCAAAGTAAATGAAGCTGAGTTTATGTTTGATTTTGAGGAAGAACTGAATACATTCGACATCAACCATCAAATAGAGTATGAATACAAGTATGTAGAAGATGCTGATGTGTATGACAGGGTTGAAGTTGAAGACTGTACTGATGAAGAGAATGTTACTGAAGATACTTCAGAATTTCCAACACTAATGGAGTTCTTTAGTGAAGAGAATCGAGATGAACTTAGAAGGAAAGTTGAAGAGATCCTTAAAGACAAAAGTTTCGGTGGTACTCCTAAAGATATTCAGAAAGAAGAACGTCAAAAGTGGTTTAAAGTTAGTCATGAAAGAAAATTCAAAAGACCACTGAAGTATTACCAAAGAGATCGAAGTATTTCACTTGGAGATATCATTAGTTGGGGTTTTCTACCTCAAGTTAATGCTTATGCGATCAGAACAGAATGTGGCGTTCAATATTTTGAAAAATTACATGATGTTATGTCCCTTCCATGGTGGGATGTGGATGAATTATCAAAAGTGAGAGCATTGAGCTATCCTGTCAGGAAAAACGATGTGCCCATGTGGGGTTTTATAAGGTTTGAAGCTTTAAAGGATTTCAAACACTGGAAGCCACATTATCCGAAAAAAGTAAGAAGAGTGAATTCTGAGACTGGAAATGAAGAAACAATTTTGAATATAAAAAGGCCAAGAGTGATGAAGAATATTTCTGTGCCAAAAATGGAACAATAATTTTATAAAGGCTTTATAGCTGCATATCAACTGAGGCAGTGATTACTTACAGAGCTGGGAGTGAGATCAGAGAGATCTTTGTTTATGATCCTATGTGGCTGGTGAACTGCTCAGCTAAAGATATTGAATGTTTATTTGTGAACAAGATCCGCTTTCAGCCTGAAGATAAAGAACAAGCCATGCAATTTCAGAAAGTTGTATCTATTTGTTTTCAAAAAGGCATCAATGCTGATAACAAATGGAACTCTAAATGGCGAGAGATTGAAAAGAAAGTTAAGTTGAAAGCTGAAAAAGAACGTAAAGCTCGTGAAGAAAAAGATAGATATCTTCGAGAGACATTAGTACAAAGACAAGCTGCTGAGCAGAAGAAAATAGTTGATGAGAATGAAAAGCTTAAGAATTTGCTGAGAAAGAAGCCTAAGCCAAGGGAAGAGAATTTCAAGTCCCTGTGAAAGTTTTGATGTACCAAAGACCAAGACTGAAGACTCCGGCTGTATCCAAGGGGAAGTTTGTTAGTGCATGATGTCTAAAGCCTATGTCTTAAGTCTTGTGGTCTAAATATGTCAAATATGTATAAGTTCAGGGGTTATAATGTAAATTTATGATGTTTCCACGGGGTTTCGTTTGAAGAGTGGCATGTCACTTTCAAACGGAAGGCTATGTAATGGTTCCATTTGAACTTGGTTGTGTCAGTTTCAAACGGAAGGGTGTTGCCTATAAATAGGCAGTGTGGTTTCTCATTTCAAACGGACTAGCAGTTGGTGTAATGTTACTCTGCCGAATTTTCATGTGATTAATGAATGAGAAACAAGTATTAAAGTGATATTCTTCTGTTTTCTACTCTATTCTATCTGATTCTAAGCTTTTTAAGTGTTTCCGCCACTTAAATAGTGTGTATTAACTCAAATTGACTCATTTGATCGGTCAAATCGATCCTACAATCTTCGTCCAACGTCATGCCCTTGTCAGATCCATACCATCCTTTTCATGTTGGGTATACGATGGATGATATACTTTTATCCTTGCAGTTACAGCAGGATGCGTTTAGCCGACGAGTCCAGGAGCTGGAGAGGACCCCGCGTCCTCCCCCTTGTCATTGCTAGTCTCCATTTGCGACACCACCAGCTCCTCTCGGACTGCACCCTGATTCTGACGTCCACTTCCTCACCACGGACCAGCAGATTGATTACCTGCTGCTTGTTGTCCATGCTCTTGAAGAGGATTTGGCGCGTTTGCACAGATTGATTTTCATTCCTCCACCTCCTCCTCCTCCCCCACCATCAGCTTAGGGGTTTTAGGTCTCCTGCAGATAGGCTACTTTTGGTGAGAAGACAGCTATTGAGCCATGATTGTGAAGACTTTTGAAGACCACACTTTTGATATTTGACTTTTTGGTTGTTGTAAATTGTTAGACAATTCAGACAAGGGTGATGTGACCCTTAGTCTCTTTTGACTTATGATACAATTGTAAAACTGTACTGGTGGTCTTGTTTTATGCAAAGCTCAATTGCAGCTTTCTCATTACATGCATTGTTGATTTATTTGCTTATGATTATGACATGGGATGTTATGTGTTATTGTGTTAATGGATGTTATTACATACGCATATTACTTACTTACTATACTTACTATGACCTGACCCATATGATCTTCTTTTAGAAGATGCCTCCACGACGAGACACACGTTTGCCTACCACTGAGGCGGAGTTACAGGAGCGAATTACCGCATCAATAGCACAGTATGAGGCCTCCCGCATCGAGACTAGCGGAGGTTCCTCAAGGAACAACAACCCACCCAATGGTAATGTCCACGTCACTTGAGACACATTGCGTTACTTTTGGATTTTTCTTACACATCCGCTAATGCTTTCTGTAAATGATATTTCCTGTACAGGCTGTACCTACAACCAATTTATGGATTGTAAGCCCTTAAATTATGACGGCACTGGGGGTGCTATTGCTTTCGTCAGATGGATAGAAAAGACGGATTCTGTTTTAAGGATAAGCTAGTGTGCTCCTGAACACCAAGTTACATACATCTCAGGGCTCTTTCTTGATGGTGCTTTATCCTGGTGGAATCTTCATGTACAGACCCTGGGGGAGGCGGCGGCGTATGCATTGACATGGACTGAGCTGAAGGAGCTCATGAGGAAGAAATATTGTTCACGGGCCGAAATACAGAAGCTGGAAACTGAATTCTGGCACCTCAAAATGGACGGTCCAAAAATTGTTGAATATGTACAAAAGTTGTCGTGGTAACAATGGTCAATGAGGTTCTGGTAATGGGAATGGGAACCGTCAGCAAGGAAATAATGGAGGTAATGGGAACTGGGTAATTTTGGGAACCAAGCTGGAAACCGTAATAACAATCAGGGGAATGGAAATGGTAACGGTCGAGGACCGGGATGTTTCAACTGCGGAGACATCGGGCACTTCAAGCACGAATGCCCAAAACTCAATCAAGCTCAAGGAATGGTATTCAACATTGGAGCAAGGGAAGCATGCCAGGACCCGAATGTTGTCACTGGTACGTTCCCTATAAATCAACGCTTTGCATCTGTTCTATTTGACACTGGTTCCGACTATAGCTTTGTATCGTTAGAATTTAAGAATATGCTTGGGTTAACTGCTAGTAAGTTAGACATTCCGTACTCAATTGAACTGCCTAATGGAAAGCTAGTAGAAACAAATGAAGTCATCAAAGGATGCGTGATAGAGCTGGGAGGACACGAATTTGCACTGGATCTACTGCCAGTCGAGTTGGGAAGCTTCGACATGGTAGTAGGGATGGATTGGTTGTCCAACAATAGAGCCGAAATTGTATGTCACGATAAGACCGTTCGCATCCCAATGGCGAATGGAGAAATGATTGTGGTACATGGAGAGAAGTGTGATACGCCCCTGCAGATCATTAGCTGTCTGAAAGCTAGAAAATGTTTGAAGAAGGGATGTGTTGCCTTCTTGGCGCACATCGTGGATAAGGAAGCCGCTGAGCCAAAGATAGAAGACATTCCAGTTGTGAAAGAATATCCTGAAGTCTTTCTAGAAGACTTGCCAGGATTGCCACCACAAAGACAAGTCGAGTTTCATATTGACTTAGTCCTAGGCGCCGCGCCTGTGGCTAAGGCACCTTATAGACTTGCACCTTCGGAAATGCAGGAGTTGTCGATGCAACTTCAGGAGTTGCTAGACAAGGGATTTATCAGACCAAGCTTCTTACCTTGGGGAGCTCCAGTTTTGTTTGTTAAGAAGAAAGATGGTAGTTTTCGCATGTGTATCGACTACCGGGAGCTGAACAAGTTGACAATCTAGAATAGATATCCTTTGCCAAGGATTGATGACCTGTTCGATCAATTACAAGGTTCAAGTTTTTACTCAAAGATCGACCTACGATCAGGTTACCACCAGCTGAGGATCCAGGAGAGTATTCCAAAAACTGCTTTCAGAACTCGATATGGACATTACGAGTTCCTAGTAATGCCGTTTGGTCTGACAAACCAGCCAGCTGTATTCATGGATTTGATGAACAGAGTTTGTAAGCTGTATCTTGACAAGTTTGTGATTGTGTTCATTGACGATATTCTGATTTACTCGAAGACGAAGGAAGAACATGAGCAACACCTAAGAGCTATCTTAGAATTGCTCAAGAAAGAGAAGTTGTACACAAAGTTCTCGAAGTGGGAATTCTGGTTACGCGAGGTTCAGTTGCTTGGTCATGTGGTAAATGGAAATGGAATCCATGTGGATCCTACAAAGATTGAAGCAATCAAAAATTGGGAGACTCCTAAGACACCAACCGAGATTCGATAGTTCCTAGGTTTGGCAGGATACTACCGCAGGTTCATTGAGGATTTCTCGAAAATCGCTCAACCTTTGACCTCTCTCACCCAGAAAGACAAGAAGTTTGATTGGGGAGACAAACAAGAAGAAGCATTCAAATTGTTGAAGAACAAACTTTGTGACGCATCGATCTTATCTTTACCCGAAGGCACTGACGACTTCGTGGTATATTGCGCCGCTTCGTGTCAAGGTTGGGGCTGCATGTTGATGCAACGACAAAAAGTAATAACCTATGCTTCGCGCCAGCTGAAGGTTCACGAGAAAAACTACACCACTCATGACTTGGAGTTAGGCGCAATGGTGTTTGCGTTAAAGATTTGGCGACATTACTTGTATGGCACGCGATGCACAATCTTTACTGATCACAAGAGCCTGCAGCATATATTTGATCAGAAAGAGCCTAACATGAGACAAAGACAATGGGTAGAGTTGTTGAACGACTATGATTGTGAAATAAAATATCACCCAAGGAAGGCGAATGTAGTCGCCGTTGCCTTAAGTCGGAAAGAAAGGATTAAGCCCATAAGGGTTAGGGCTTTGGAAATGATTGTTCAGACAGACCTCTCGTTGCGCATTCGTGCCGCGTAAAGAGAAGCTCTCAAAATGGAAAACCTTGTGAATGAATATCTCCGTGGGATGGAGAAGCGATTGGTACCAAAGGAGGATGGAACATTATGTTTCTTGGGAAGAATTTGGGTTCCTTTCTTTGGTGGTCTGAGAGAAATTATCTTTGATGAGGCTCACAAGTCAAGGTACCCGATCCATCCAGGATCAGATAAAATGTACCAAGACCTAAAGGATTTCTATTGGTGGCCAAGAATGAAAGGCGATGTTGCGATATATGTTGGCAAGTGTTTAACTTGCGCCAAGGTAAAGGTTGAATATCAGAAGCCTTCAGGTCTCTTGCAACAACCTGAAATACCCCAATGGAAATGGGAACATATTTCTATGGACTTCATAACGAAATTGCCAAGGATGCCCAAGGGCCATGATACGATTTGGGTAATTGTAGACCGTTTAACGAAATCTGCACACTTTTTGGCAATCAAAGAGAAAGACAACACGAGCAAGTTGGCTGAGCTTTACCTAAGAGAGATTGTTGCATGTCATGGAGTGCCTCTTAATTATCTTTGATAGAGATGGAAGATTTGTGTCAAGGATTTGGCAATCCTTTCAAGAAGCTTTTGGTTCTCAGTTAAATCTGAGTACTGCATTTCACCCGCAGACAGATGGACAGAGCGAGCGAACGATTCAAACGTTGGAAGACATGTTGCGAGCTTGCGTAATGGATTTAGGTGGAAGTTGGGACACTCACCTACCATTGGTTGAATTTTCATACAATAACAGTTATCATGCAAGCATTCAAGCCGCACTGTTCGAAGCTCTTTATGGACGCAAGTGTAACACCTGTGCCTCCACGGCCATCAAACAAATACCAAACCAATGAAATATTATATTTTCATACTTGGGATTTGTAAAAATATGTGTATCATTTGCACATATCAATTCTTGTTCAATTTCAAACTCTAAATCGCTTTCTGGAAGGTTATACGCGCACCGATGCGTAAATATAACCAGTTTAACGCAACAAACACTCCGGAATAGTGACAAAGGCTTAACATACCTTAAATAACCTTTACATAACTTAGAAATAAGTTTTGAAGGCTTTGGTATGGCAAAAACAAGTTAATTCGCTTACAGGGACTAAATATGACAAACTGCGAAAGTATGCCAATTTGAACTGTAACAGACATTCCGGAACATGACCATAAGTTAAACATACCATAAATATCCTTCACATAGCTTAGAAATAGGCTTTGAGGTGTTCGGTATGCTAAAATAAACTTTTGTGTCATTCAGGGACTAAAAGTGTCAGAAAGTGCACAAGTTTGCATTTTCGCGCATAACTTACGTTCTGAATACATCTGGACATCCAAAAATTTATGTAAGCATGAATACATTATATTTTAGTGTTCGCTTTAAGAAAAATCCATTCGTCGCGTCATTTGGATCGTTTTTCGCGCTTATGCGCATTCCGTCGTAATTAAGCGAACATCGCGTTCGTACGACCAAACGAACTGACATCCGACATATTTTTGAGCATGTTTCATGTCCACAATGTTTAGGCAACATTTTAGGGCCTTAAAGTTGGCTTTACGGGCCTTAGAAGTGTCGGGAATGGCCTTAAACACGTGCAGGGGCTGAAACTGTCATTTTTGAAACTTATTTTCGGATCAGAAGCCCCAAGCGGCCCGCATTAGATTTGTCTAATGCTGAAGCGGGCCGCCTCAGCCTCTGCAGACCAGATTCATTGTTTTTACAGCTGGTTGCAGCTGTTTAGCACCTCCAATCCCTCTTCCACATGTCAATTCCCTATGGTGAGTGGCCATTTGACACACCACAACATTCCAACACATGTACGGCCTTGATCGTGCCCTCTTTTCCATGAAACGATCTCAACGGTTACCCGAAAACTATATATACCCATCCACCCCCATTGCATTTTCTCACAAGAATCTTGATTTGAGAGCTCTAAGTTGAAACCATTGTTTCATACCTGAGTTCTTGAATCGAGATTAGCATTCGGGGACCCTGGGTAAGTATTCTTTCGTTCTTTTCCTTATTTTACTGCTTTTCGAGTCAGAAAGTCAAACTTTGTTTGACTTTCAGCGTTGACCAGTAATGGTCAATGCGAAGTTCGTTTGAACTTCGCAACGTGAGTGTAATCACGTTGGTTATAGTCCCTTGGGACTATGCCCACTGATTACCACGTTGTCTAGGGTCGTAGGGTAGGCGATCTAATAAATCGCCTATACCTTCGAACCCGACCCAGTTTGGTCGATCATTAGGATCCGACCAAATACATTAGGTGACCCTAGTATAGGGCATAACCTTCCGAGGTTATACCCTATGGTCACATCGTTTAAGTAGTTGTATGATAGGTAGTTTATATGCCTTAGGTAAATTACCAGAATACCCTTTTAATGTATAATTGGTAATTAAGCATATGTAACCTAAACTTTTGTCACATAACTGATTATGTAACATGTTTAGGCATATAACACCTGTCATAGGACTAGTTAGACGGTCCGAACGCGTTTCACGCGCACGACGCGTTAAAGTAGCATATGTTACCTTAATGGGTCGCGATGGGTCGAAAGCACTTAGGTTTGGTTTCATTGTAGTATGTAGGCCTTGTTAAACCATATCATATGAGTTCCAATACTCATTTGGTTTACCAAGCCTCATCCTATCCGATCTCCCGATTTAAGTCCGGTTTATTTATATAGTTTTAGATTGCCGACTGATTCCGTGCTCCCTCTAGCTTTGTTTGGTTGTTGTTCAAGACCTCCAAGCATTCTCAGGCGAGTACATTTTCCCCTATTTTACTGTTTTCAATTGTTTTGGGGTGACTCATATGTGCTAAATGTTTTCGATGTTATAACGATGGTTTCAAAAACAATTAAGACGATTTATACAAAACTAATAACGATTTCATAAAGTGAACAAACTTGTTGGTTGTAGTTACATAACAAATGACATTCATTAGCAATGATCAAGCCGACCAGTATTAGGTTATGGTACCATAGGATCTGACAAATCCCGTTAGTTACTACACCCGTAGTTATGTGTGGGTGTTGTGGGTAGCGACTGAATCTGTAATTGTTAATTTACTCTTTGGTAAGGGTTTATTAATGCGAGATGTTAATCTATCCTTTGGTAAGGGTTTATTAATGCGAATTATTAATCTATCCTTTGGTAAGGGTTTATTAATGCGAGTCAAGAAGGTTTGAATGTTATTAGCGAGACGACCATTTAAGTAGTTTCACGACCTAAAACGAATTTAACGATTGGGTAAACGATAGGTTTTCACACGATGGTTTAACGATTGGGTAAACATTTGTACATGATTGACATTTGATCATGTATTTCCCACAAAACATAACTTTGATTTAAACCAAGTTTTACTTCAATACTTTGTTTTTGTGCATATGGTTTAGTTGAGACATTTCACTTGCCATACATGGATACTTAACATAGACATTTTACATTGTTTGGTTTGGTTTGGTTAAGTGATTAAGTAACGGTGCGTATGTAATATGATACAAGCATGGTGGATACGCCGCTGGTACTTCCTATATATAAGTGTTTGTATGGTATTACATATCGTAGCGTTATTTGAATCATTTCAGTTTGAGACATAGAACATTTTATACAAGTAACATACTTTTCACAAGACATTTATTTACAAACAACTTATATTATACAAACTCATTTTACATGGTTATTCATTTAATCATGCATTATTCTCTTATTATACATATTATCCGAACTTATTATTTTTCAAATGATTTACAAAGACAAAGCAAATTACAAGGTTCATGACTAAACATTTTCTTAAACAGAAGTCATGAATCTTATTTTCACAAAACCTATGTACTCGCCAGCATTTCTTTGCTGACCTCGTTTTCACATATGTTTCAGGTATTGTTGGATGATATCGATTGATAAGATGCATGCTCACATAGGACTGGACAGGGCCTTAGTGACTCAATAACAATGATAGACTATGTTTAATTAGTGTATTTAGATTTCAAGACGATGTAATTATTCAATGTTTAATAAAACGAAACACTCTTTGGAATCCATGGTTATGAAACATTAATTCTGTTACAACACGCCTCGATGTTTCCGCCGCGATTTGTTGTTTTACGCGGTCGGGGTGTGACAGAAAAGATGGTATCAGAGCCAATGGTTATAGGGAATTAGGTTATTAGTAATTAGTAATGCTTTGACCTAGTCTATAACCTTCTTAGGACCCTAACGCGAGTTTACTTGCGTTTAGTCATAAAACAATACCGTCACCTATCCTTAGGCGACGACCACAACAAGAACATAAATTTCAAAACCGCTTTGAAAACTAATCATCTGTTCTAGGATGATTGATTACTAGGTTTTGAACCCTCTATTGTAAGGTTTTGAACTCTCTATTTTATGGTTTTGAACCCCTTTGAGTTTTCAAAATCTCGTCAAGGTTTTGGGTCTTAAATAATGTGAACACGTGCAAACTGGAAGGGTGAATGCCTGTATTCTGGGTTTTCTGTCTAGGCAAGCACTTCGTATACATCTCATCAGACGCGAGACCAGTTGTGCTTACCTGGGAATTCTTGGGATGAGTGTTCACTTATAGGCGAGCATGTCTTCGCGATACATTATTTTTGACCTATTTACTTTGATTATATCACCGAGGTCGTTTGTTGCTTTGTAGTAACAAACAAATGACCACTATCCTTGCTTTCATCAGATTTGTTTCATCTCATTCTTTTCGTCTAATTCTCTCACTCGTTTCCTTGTCAGACAATGCCTCCTCGACGCGATACCCGAACCGATACTCGGACTTTTACTATTGAAGAACTCGCAGCCCTGATCTCTCAACAGGTGGCTGCTGTGGTTCCCGGTGTTGTAACCCAAGTCCACGAGATGTACAACAACGGCAACAACAACAACAATAATGCACCGTGTAATTTCAAGAACTTCAATTCTGCGAAGCCACTTAAGTTTTCTGGGTCTCAAGGAGCAACTGCGCTCCTGCAGTGGTTTGAGAGTATCGAGAGCACCTTCAGACATGTGCAGTGTCAGGATGCGCGTAAGGTGGAATTTGCTTCGAGTGTGTTTGAAAAGCGAGCGCTTACTTGGTGGAATGGTGTTATGCGAGATAGGGGTGCCGAAGTGGCGTTGGCACAAACATGGACAGAGCTTCGGGCTCTCATGATGAAGGAGTTTTGTCCCCGTCACGAGATTCGAGTTTTGGAACGAGAGTTTGATGACTTAAAGCAAGATGGGGCTGAACACCGTGCGTACACGGATCGTTTTGAAGAACTCAGTCTATTGTGTCCCACCATGGTTACCCCTCTGGAGAAAGCGATCGAGAGATACATAGATGGTTTACCCGATTCTATTATGGATATTTTGATCGGTGTTAATCCTACCACCCTTCGTCAAGCAATCGAGTTGTCAGCTACCTTGACTGAGTCTCAAGTCAGAAAGGGTAAACTCACCCGCAAGGGTGATAAAAAGAAGGCAACCGATTCTGGAAAGGACAAGAAGAAGGATAAGGGGAAGGGTAAGGAAGGTGAGACGTCGAAGAAATCGAAGAAGCGGAAGGGTGCCCAAAATTTTGCTGTTACAGCACAGACTGCTCAGAACCTGCAGAATCCACCGGCTCAGCCACATGCAAAGAAGGCATATGCTGGTACCGCACCACATTGTGCCCGTTGCAATGGTCATCACGTTGCACAACAAGATTGCAAGAAATGCACAACGTGTGGTAGACTTGGGCATTTGGCCAATACTTGTCGTCTGAGACAAAATCAGGCTGCTCAGGTTCAAGCTCCGGTTCAAGGGAATGCTGCGAGATTCCCACTGGGTTCATGTTTCAACTCCGGTTCGTTTGGACATTGTACATTCCTGAAGGTGCTCTCTAAACTCTCGAACCCTAACGCGAGTTTACTTGCGTTTAGTCATAAAACAATACCGTCACCTATCCTTAGGCGACGACCACAACAAGAACATAAATTTCAAAACCGCTTTGAAAACTAATCATCTGTTCTAGGATGATTGATTTCTAGGTTTTGAACCCTCTATTGTAAGGTTTTGAACTCTCTATTTTATGGTTTTGAACCCCTTTGAGTTTTCAAAACTTCGTCAACGTTTTGGGTTTTAAATAATGTGAACACGTGCAAACTGGAAGGGTGAATGCCTGTATTCTGGGTTTTCTGTCTAGGCAAGCACTTCGTATACATCTCATCAGACGCGAGACCAGTTGTGCTTACCTGGGAATTCTTGGGATGAGTGTTCACTTATAGGCGAGCATGTCTTCGCGATACATTATTTTTGACCCATTTACTTTGATCAGTCACCGTCTCATTTGTTTGCCTTAGGTAACAAACAAATGATCGCAATCTTCATGCGTTATCATTCTGTTTTGATTGTCCAATAATCTTTCACCTGTTTCTCCCTATGCCTTTCTTTTTCTTCAAGAATGTCTCTTCATCACGATAACGCCCAGATATCTGAGCAAGCAGCCAAAATTCGCTCAGCGAATAGGCGAAGTAGTCCTGAAGACTGTTGAATTAGCTACTGCCATGTATCATCTCCAGGATGAAGCCACTCAAGAGTCACCAAGGCAGGCAGGACCTAGTCAGGCGACAACACCATCAGCCAATAAACCAATCGAGGAATCAAAGACCATGGATGAACGATCCCCTAAGAAGTCAAAGAAGCGAAAGGCTTCTCAGAACTTCGCCATGGTCGCTCACAATGGTAAAGCAGTCCCCAACCAACCAGCTCAACCCCCTGCTAGGTGTGTATGGCTTTTCCTATGATACCTACATCAAGGAACTATGTACCTTACAAACTACTCTTGTGATTTCTCTCTTTCAAATGATTGCTCATGATTCCCTCGAAAATTTTAAGTACTCGTTTCACTCTAAGAAACAAAGTACAGAAAATTAAGTGACATTATGAGTAATCGTGCTTTTCGCACATCTGTGCCTTTAAATCCTTGGTTAGATAACTAAGGGTATTTTCTAATCTCATACCCATTACGTTTTGATTTTTCAACATACACAGTACCAGAATTTCAAAACAATCTTCATGATCTCAAAACATTTCATATAGTTTGAAAAACAAATTTTCTAGATGCATTGTCTATGTTATTTCAAAAACATTGGCCATGTTATCAAAACCAACCTTTCTAATTTCAAAATATTTCATATAGTCTGAAGACAATATTAACACAATACATTTTCTGATCAAGTGCATGATTTCGAAAAGCATCATTCATGTCTTTCAAAAACCTTATACATAATTTCAAAATTCATCTCGCATGATTTTAAAACATTTTTGTAAATATATCTACCTAATACACCTACTTTATGATTTCAAAAAGTATTATATATAAGGTTTCAAAAACGTTAAACACATTTTTCTTAAAAGAACCCCATGCATAGTTTTCAAAAATATTTTCCTCATACATTGACTTAACCTTCAAAATTCTGCTTAATATGTCGCCTTGACATATCAAGCATCTCAACTTCATAAGCATTTTACATCATGTTTTGACCTAAGCACATCCAGTGCAAGGTTTCAAAACATGTTCAACTTCTAAAATTCATATGGGATCTTTTTATCTTTACAATTAGATCCTTGTGGATGATTATCATTCAAATCAGAGTCCTTAATTGGATTCCTTATGTACCTTAATTCGAACACTTCGGTTCCTAATAATCGAAATCGAATTTTCTTTTTGAATCTTTCTATCTTTATAGTTGGATTCTTGGTAACGTTTAAAGTACCAAATGAAATCCACGGAATGGATTCCTAGTGTGCTTTAAATGCATGTACGCAATTTACAAGACAAATTAACGAACAATTTTGTGGTTCTATGATATGTGTTCTCCTCTATGTTTTTGTGTGTTACGATTTTTCAAATCCTCATAGAATCTTTCATATCTTCATATGAGGGATTCATAGTAGGATATTCAAAAGTACTACCTTAAATCCTTATGGGCTTCTACGTAGTAGTTAAGACCCTTGGGTTATATAGTACCATTCCATGATTCGATGAGAGACCCTTGAGTGGTCTAGTCTAAAAGATTGATTCACAATTTGGTTAAAGAACGACATCTAGTGATGTAGCTGAACAGACTCCTTGATAGTCTATTTAGATCATTTATTGATTTAATTAAAAGGACTCTATAGCGGTCTAGTTACACTCATCACAGGTTTGTTCATATGGTTTTACCCTACACATTATAAAATAGACTGTGTGAACTGTGCAAGGAATTGTCTAATTATGGACGCGTACATAATTATGAAATTTAGTGCACAGAAACCCAGTAAGGTTTACTATGTGTAAGAACCGATAGTGACAACAATAATAAAATGATAACAATGTAATGGAGGCACGGTGGACGCACCAATGATGCTTCATATACTTGTATATAAGTATCCCTCTTACATTGCAAGCATGATGTTATTAAAGTTACTAGAAGTTCAGAACCCTAACCAATGTTGTTCGGTCTTTTCAACTTCATGTTTTAAACTCTCACAAGTTTCCTCTAAATAAATTTCGGGACGAAATTTCCTAAAGTAGGGGAGACTGTAACACCTGTGCCTCCACGGCCATCAAACAAATACTGAACCAATGAAATATTATATTTCATAATTGGGATTTGTAAAAATATGTGTATCATTTGCACATATCAATTCTTGTTCAATTTCAAACTCTAAATCGCTTTCTGGAAGGTTATACGCGCACCGATGCGTAAATATAACCAGTTTAATGCAACAAACACTCTGGAATAGTGACATAGGCTTAACATACCTTAAATAACCTTTACATAACTTAGAAATAAGTTTTGAAGGCTTTGGTATGGCAAAATCAAGTTAAATCGCTTACAGGGACTAAACTTGACAAACTGCGAAAGTATGCCAATTCGAACTGTAACAGAAATTCCGGAGCATGACCATAAGTTAAACATACCATAAATACCCTTCACATAGCTTAGAAATAGGCTTTGAGGTGTTCGGTATGCTAAAATAAACTTTTGTGTCATTCAGGGACTAAAAGTGTCAAAAAGTGCACAAG